>JBCJKE010029418.1:0-12305 GCA_039654525.1 Melibe bucephala | reverse complement strand
ATTATCATCATCATCATCATCATCATCATCATCATCATCATCATCATCATCATTATTATCATCATCATTATTATTATCATCATCATTGTTATCTTTGTTGTTGTTGTTGTTGTTGTTGTTGTTATTATTATTATTATTATTATTATTATTATTATTACTATTATTATTATTATTTATTTATTTATTTTTTTTTTTTTTTACAAAAGATCAATAAAAGACGCTGAGTGAGTGTTTATACCAAAAGAAAAACTCGAATACATAACAATGTACGTTGGCCTACCATTGCACAATATGAATCTAAAGAAGCCTAGCAAAACATAACATGAACCAGAACATAGATTCCAATTCAATCCGACGAAATGTAACACTTCTATCTACGTCCAGTGAACCTGTTCAGTGGAGCAAGACAGGTAGTCAATACCGACCACTCGGGTACCCCCCACGTGACTCGTCTTACTTGTAGCGGGGTAGCTTTTGGTGCCCGCCGAGTCACTTGTCTTACTTGTAACGGGGTAGGCCTTTAGAAAAGATCGATATGTCAGGAGCAATATTATTATGGTCCCTTCGTGACAATTTAACGAACTGTTAAGCCTCCGTTCCATTCCTCCAATCATAACGGATTACGATACAACACGATTAAATATGATAATTATTATTTAAAATTATCCTTACACTATTGCTATGTTAAAATTACAAATGATTCGTCTGAACTTTGGTAACAACTACAATGCGAATAGAATAGGCATTAAAGAATCAAATCCAACAGTAGTAGGTGTTATTCAGTGTCGTCTAGCTGATAAGAAATTGCTGCCCTGTGGGTGAGGAAATTATATCTAACACCGTAGTGTTTTATTATCGTTGGTTGTACAAGTGTTATGATCCGCCAAGTGAATTGTGTCTGAGTTCTGAGAGTGCCTTGGTATTGTTACGGTTTATTTAGCTTATTGGCAGCGTGGTCCAGTGGTAAGACGCTCAGCTCCGAATCGAACGCTGCGGGTACGAGTCATGCTGTGTGCCCCTGGGAAAGGTGTTCCATGTATACCACATTTGTCTCACCTCACTCTGATGTAGTGAGTGCCTGGCTGGCCCTAAAAAAAAAAAAAAGTGTTATCTCCGTCCTTAAAAAATAATGTATTGCGCACAACTGGCTGCTTGTTCTGTCTTTGTGTTCAGTGTTGCTGTTGGCTGGGGACCCATTGTAACGCGCTTTGAGCACACAATTTAGAGGATATTGCGTTTTACCGTAAACACAAGCTCATAGTTGTTGTTTTTTGTTTTTATCATGGCGTTTGATTTTAAAGATAGCAGTCGTCGTCGGTGGGGATTAACAGAGTAGAGTGGCATTAACGCCTTACTAAGCTGAGAAATCAATGAATAGATTCATCTCTCAATATTAAGGGTGATCAAAGCATTGTATGGCCAATTTTGACGATATACCTCTAGTCTCGTCAAGTTGGGAGGGCATAATATCAAAGCATTACATGACCAATTTCGACAGTATACTTGTAGTCTGATCAATTTGGGAGTGCATAATATCAAAGCATTATATGGCCAATTTTGACGATATACCTGTAGTCTCGTCATTGTGGGAGTGCATAACTTCAAAGCATTATATGACCAATTTCGACAGTATACCTGTAGTCTGATCAATTTGGGAGTGCATAATATCAAAGCATTACATGACCAATTTCGACAGTATACTTGTAGTCTGATCAATTTGGGAGAGCATAACTTCAAAGCATTATATGACCAATTTCGACGATATACCTGTATTCTCATACATTTGGGAGTGTATAACTTCAAAGCATTATATGACCAATTTCGACGATATACCTGTATTCTCATACATTTGGGAGTGTATAACTTCAAAGCATTACATACCAATTTCGACAGTATAGTTGTAGTCTGATCAATTTGGAAGTGCATAACTTCAAATCATAATATGACCAATTTCGACGATATACCTGTATCCTCATACATTTGGGAGTGTATAACATAATAATATATACAGACGAGGGGTCGCTGGAGAAGAGTTCGAAGACATGCGGGTAATGATTTGTACAGGATAAGAGACCTTTATCCCGTTGCGGATATGATGAAGTGTTGTTGTGATTGTTATTTTGTTTGGTTTTGTTTTGTTTGTTTGTTTTTGTTGGGGTTTAGCTTTGTTTTTAGTTTTTTTGTGGTTGTTTGGGATTTGTGTATTTTTTTCGTTGTTTGGGGGTTGGGGGGGGGGGGGGGGTTGTTGTTTTTGTTTTGTTATGGGTCTTTTTCCTCGATGGGTTAGTGTGTCGCTTCAATTTTTTTTTATTTACAGATGTCTCACTCAACTAAACCATGGGGCTTAAAACAAATTAAAAAAAACCCAAAAACAAAAAACAAAACAAAAACAAACAAACAAAAGACAAAACAAAAAACCCTCCAAAAAAACAACAAAACAAAACAAAAACAAAAACAAAACAAAGCAACACAAAACAAAACAAAAAGCAAAAACAAAGCAAAAATAAAACAAAACGGAAACCCCCCAAAACAAACAACAAAAAGCTCCAACAAACAACGTTGACAAGTATACTCAGTTGCCTCAGTCTGTCAGCTTTTTTATGAAGGAAAAGCATTATTTGCATATGGTTTTATAGAAGCCAAGCGAGTAAAATCAAATAACTCATCAAAATTCAATATTTATAGTCAAATGAAACGACATTAAATATCGCATACGCAAATATTGTCATTGTCAAATCAACAGGAATGTTGTGATTTTTAAGGATAGCATGTATATTATTATGCCAAACCATTGATAAGTAATGCATGTACGCTCTTCGCTCTTGCTTCGCTAACACATGCTGAGGAAACATTGCATTTTTATGCTTTTATGATAATTTTATGTGTTGTTGTTATTGTTTATTTGTCTGTTAGTTGTTGTTTTACATTAAATCTAGCACCACAATTAGTTTCATGCCCAAACGTTCTCTCGTTGATTGTCCAGAGATGTCTGACATTTCTCTTTTCCGTACTGCAAGAGTTCCGTTCCGGGTCGAATCGCGCGGTTGCGTTCGTTGGCCGTAGGCATGTTGATCGATCAATACTAAATATATTAACTAGATCTATGTCTGTCAATCTGTTGAATGGCTGGAGCTGCATGTCTGGTGACATAGAGGCCTCTTACTATGTTAGACAATGTGGTGTCCAGCAGTTAATAAAAGCGTGTTATGTGGAACGTATCAGCATTTTTACGTTTCAGTATTTTTGATCGACAGGAGTATTGGCATGGTATTGGTATGTATGTATGTTTTGTGTGTGTATGTGTGTGTGTATGTATGTATGTATATATGTATGTATGTGTGTGTTTGTGTCTGTATGTATGTAATGTAATGTATGTATGTATGTAATGTATGTATGTTTGTATGTGTGTGTGTTTGTGTGTATGTATGTATGTATGTAATGTATGTATGTATGTATGTATGTAATGTATGTATGTATGTTAAGTATGTATGTATGTATGTATGTATGTATGTGCGTGCGTGCGTGCATATGTGTGTGTGTATGTATGTATATATGTGTGTGTGTATGTACGTATGTGTGTGTGTGTGTATCTATATATATACATATATTCCCCCTTTTTTTTTTAAAAGAAGTCAGCTGTGTTCGTTTAAAATACAAGAAAGAGAGCAAGATTTGTTTTGTCTAAAAATGCAGTTGAAAAATCTGTCACACAAAGATTCATTAAAAAAGGCAAGAATATTATTTCATGTAAGGGCAGAATGCTGATTTATTTTTCCTACATAGTTTAAGATGTACATATACATGTAAATATCAAATGAATTCTCTTTGTCGATAAAATGTGATAATTCAGGAAAAAAATGCAAACAAGCTATGTGCAACTGTCACAGTTCAAGCAAACAAATATGCAATATTTCTAAATCACCTGATACAGCAAATTCATTCTTATGGTACGGTATCCCACTTCCTTCCTTTTATTTTAGACATATTAAATAAATTTCATCAAGGTTAAAAGGCAAATGGGCTATGTTTAATTCAGGATTGATATACATGGTAATAGTGGCAGAAACAAAACAAAACCTCCCAAAAAACAACAACAAAACAAAAACAATAATAAAAAAAAAAAAAGAAGAAGAAGAAGAAGGAAAGAAACAAAACAAAACCCACACAAACACCACCAAAGTTAAAGATAACGGAGGATGGAGGTGTATTAGAGACAAGGTACAAAATAGAAAGGATTCTGGATACAAGAAAAATAACTTTTACAAATATTTTTAAATATTTTGAATCCACTGAAACAAAGAATGTCTTTCCAATATGGCAGTAAAATAATTTTATCTCTTTTTCTCTCATTTTATTCAGTTGGGAGTAAAATGGAACCAGTACTACCAGAGCAAGCCAAATGTGAAACAGTATTATGAAAAATTCTTTGTTTCGCCATTGCAATTCTCACACCTAAATCTTTGCTGCATGATCTATCTGCTGCTTTGATTGCTCCAGAGCATTTAAATTCTTCTACATTCTCTAAGCTTGTTTTGTCTATTTTTGTATCAATTTTCAATGTGGTTTCATCTTTGCTTGCTGTGTATAGTGCACTAATGAATATTGGTTAAAATGAGGTCACCGAGACCAGCCTCCTGTTCTCACAATAATAGAAGTCCTATTTGGAAAATAGAAGTAGTTATATCTATCCTGTTGAATCTGAGGAGTTGGTAGATTAAAGCTCTTTATATCCAAAGTTCACTGGGTAAAGTAAAGGAGGAAGAGAGAATAATATGTATTGCTTTTGTTGATCTTGGATTCACTGTGATCTAATCTAGCACAAAGAACTTAGCATGTGCAGATGAAACTGACAGTTAATTTTACTATTGAATACATAAAAAATTATTTCATTACAGAAAATAAATTTTTGAGCAAAGCAAAAATGTACAGTCATGGAAATGCGCCATATTTCTAACTTAGCAAGACAGTATAAGATAAAAATCAAAATGGAGAGTAACACAAATGATAGTAAATGAAGTAAAATGTTGAGACTAGAGTGAGAATGGATGAAGTTCATATGGTACAGCAGTGGTGCCAAAATTATTCATTATATTTCAATGACCAACATCATTGCCTTGCAAAATTTAATACAAACATTTCTCAGGATAACAATTTTAAATCTTATGAAGCAGAAAGACAAACTTATCCATCGATAACATATTTAAAAATATGTCTCTTTGAAATAATTAAGAAAAGTGAAGCAAAATATTTCCATCACTTAAGAAAAAGACCACATTTTTCATGATTTCAATATGATGAATTAGTTTGAAATGCTACAGTGCAATTCTGCTCAAATGAAAGGCCGTTTTTGAAAGGCATTTAAGAGGAACAAACGGCTTCTTTTATGAACATGGCAGAGAAAAAGAGAGAGAAACTCATTTATTGATTATCAGATCTCTGAGAAACAAAGATCCACAAGAAAGAAACAATAGCTATAACTAGAAGGGAATATTATATTCCATGGTGAGAATTGATGAGCTGTTAAAGCTGGTTAAGTTAATATCTAGGTGTATGAAATTATATTGATCTTAAGACAGAAAATTCTTGACTACCGATGATAATGAGAATAATCCAAAGAAAAGCATGACAAATAAGTCGAAATTTTATATCTGGAAGTAAATAGTGTTTCCCTGATACTTGCAGAAATTTGTATTGTAAAAATCGAATAATTATTCTATTGAATAGAATTTGTAAAGAGCATTTTCCATTTGATTCTTCAAAACACAAAAGAGATGTAACTGTCACGAGTTGCTTTGAAGATTAATTATTTTATTAGAATAAAAATAACTAAATATATTTTAAATTTACAAAAGTTTAATAAGTCATTGTTATTTCAGGTATAATCTGTAATTTTTTTTTAACCTTTGTGGTGAAATCGAAAGAGATAGAAATAACAACATCAATAGATGGAATAATAACATTAATTTTGTGAACAATTTTCACTTCAAAAAGTCACTTTGCTTTCTTTCTTGATGATTACTCTTTATTTTGCATTTTGAACAAGGCATGATTTAATGAATTTCAGCATTAATGTATAGGCACAATGGTGATTACTTTACAACCTTAGTTGAGGAATGAATAAGATACAAGTCACAACCATTGAATGAGATATGCAAGCTTTGCCTGCCAGGCAAGAGCTCTGGGAAGAAGTGGGGAGGGACAAGTTATTTACATCTGGAATTCATGAAGCGGTTCATGTTTATCATTTTACATGAACAGTTGTAGATTGAGTACATTTATATTCTAACATATTATTACATAAGCTTGATCCTGAACAGGACTAAACATTTTAAAAATATTGGTTAATTCAACCAACTCTTCAATCTCTCTTTTTATTACATTATATCCACACCAAATAAATTTAAATTACATTTTTTGTCTGATTTGATCCTTTTCAGCAGGTTTCAGTAAGAAATTTTGTTCCAAATTCTTCATCTAACTCTTATACCGGTACTACTTCCACTACAAAACACTTCCCCTTTATTTTTCCCAGGTTCAACCTTCCCGTTATTTTTCCCAGGTTCAACAATCACAACCAGTTCAACTTGAAAATGTAATAGGCATATGTGAATATGTGTGATTGTGTGTGACTGTGTGAGTGTGCATGACTGTGTGTGAGTATGTGTGAGTGTGTAAATATGTACGTCTGTGTGTAAGTATGTGTGAGTGTATGAATGTGTGTGAGTGTGTAATTGTGTGTGACTGTGTGAGTATGTGTGACTGTGTGAGTGAGTATGTGTGTGTGTGTGTGTGTGTGTGTGTGACTGTGTGTGTGTGTGACTGTGTGAGTGAGTATGTGTGTGTGTGTGAGTGTGTGTGTGTGTGACTGTGTGTGAGTATGGATGACTGTGTGTGACTGTGTGAGTGTGTGACTGTATGTTACTGTGTGTGTGACTGGGTGTGAATGTGTGTGACTATGTGTGTGTGACAGTGTGTGACAGTATGTATGTGTGGCTGTGTGTGATTCTGTGTGACTGGACTGTATGTAATTCTGTGTGACTGTGTGTGACTGTGTGCAAGTATGTGTGGCTGTGTGTGTGTTAAATTGGGTTATAATGTACAAATGTGTGTCCCTATATACGTTAGTCTTTTAATTGATGTGGTAATTGTCTCTTTGTTTTTCATTTGCCATTAACCTAGACAACAGCAACAGTGAAATAAGCAAAGTTATAATTATTAAGGTCACAGTACAGGAGGCATTTGGCGCAAGGTGGCTGTCCCACAGAATTAACTTTCAGAGAAAGACATGACTGTCACTAATGAAGCGACAGGGGGGGAAAATACTTTCTTCATTTCAAAGGCCCACTTATCACTGAGATCTCAATTTTAGTTTACTACATGATTTGTCATTTGCAGAAAGAAGCATTTTACGTGCTCATAGAGTAATGAAACACTGCTAAAGTTTAAATTTTCTGGCGATCAGAATTTTACATAGTGACTCTGTGAATCAAATGCACCAGATGAGACAGCTGGTAGCCAAAGAAGAAGACAGTTGCCGATTGGCAGACTGGTGCGCCATAGCCAGGTGTTCTGGCCCTGATACAAAGTTAGTACCACCCCAAGCATGCTCCTCTGCTTTCAAATAAACTTAAAATACTTTGAAATTTTTGCATTTAAATTTCAAGCGATAACAATGTTAAATATCAAAAAGCATAAGCGGATGATACATAAATATATTATATAATATATATTTATATATTTATATATATATATACACAATAGTTTAAGAACAATGAAATGCGACATTATTTGGAAGTTCTTTACATAAATGAAATATGATGTATTTTAAAGCATGTTCTAAAACGTGAGTTGATTTTGATACTGCTTTCATACAATCGTAATTCACAGAAATCACTGAAAGTCATCTCACACCATCGCACTCTAAAAGAAAACAAATTCAAGCAATTTAAACGATCTGAGATCTGGAGAAAGGTAGACACTGTAAACAAACACAAACTTCAAGTTAGTCACAACTTTTCTTCAATCCTGCCTACATCACCCTTCTCCATATGCAGTGAACCCAACATGGTTTTGCTGGAAAAGGAATTAAGATGACGGTAAGGGAATCAGAAACGAGAGAAAAGAAGTAGAACTTAATAACAATTATAGAATTAAAACTTATATAATTTTTAAAATATCTCCTTACATGTTAAAACTAGGCGAATAAAGAACATAAACAACAATCAGTCAAAACTGTCATCTTTAAAAAAATTTACCTAAAATGGTAAAATTAAACGAAGTCATAAAAGCTTAACAACAATGATAACACAATCAAAAGTGTCATTTTTAAAACATTCCCTAAAATGGTAAAACTGGGCAAAATAATATACCAGCAGGAAGAAAATAAAAAGCACAGCTCTTTTTCTCTTTTGGATTTACATGAAGAAACAAAGACATGGGAAAAAAAAAAAGAGTTAAAAATAATAAAAAAAAAAAGAACCTCACAGATCATTATGGCACAAACTTAAAGAAAAAAAAGAAACATTCATATGTACACTTTAGTCAAAAGAAAACATTCCTGTTTCAATATTTAAGTTTAAGATGTGGCCTTTCATTTTAAACAAAAGGGACTACCACAACGGCCTGAAAACTTTTGATTTACAGCAGCAATGAACATCTCTTTGTTACAGTAAAAAATATTTTGATTTTATAAACAAGTGTTGAGTTCATTTCCCCTAGGGAATATTAAGTGTGTGCGCATGTGTGTGTTGAATAATAAACGAAAGCACAATTTACAAATTGCAGTTTTTCTTCTTAATTGTCCTTCCAAAATAAAAGGCAATTTTGAAGTCGGTCTCACTTACGTATATTGTTTATTCTTATTTATTTTCTATGATGGCTTCTTAATGTTTTAATAATTACCAGTCATTCAAGTAAATAAAGAATAAGTTAGATGTTAATGATATAAAGAGCCTCTGACAAATTTTTAAACAGTTAAGATCACTTTCAAAATCCAATCATCACCAATTCCCTTTTAATCCCAATGCTTTTCAAAAGACTTTTTTTTTTCTTTTTTACTTATTTTTGGATTGGTTTATCCACATCTTAACCCACTTTATCCAAATTTGTTGACCAACTGAATAAAATCAGTGAAAATTTCTAGTCTTAGGTTTAAGTGAAGCTGGCTACAAAATAACCATGAACACTGGCCTCTCGTTAACTTCAGAGTCAGGTCACTAGTCAAAATAGTTCTATGCATCGATTTGATGACAATGACACCTTACAAACTGTCCCAAGTCTTCCTTAGTGTTATTCACCTATTGTAACATTACATCAATCAGTGCAGTGAATAATGTTCACAGCCCAATCAATGAGAGTCTGTGGTGAGATCTCTGACAGTTTGGGAGAGGTGTGATATATTACAATAATTTTTTTTAAAGAAAAAAGAAGAAGATGCACTTCACATTAGAAGTGCCAGCTGGAAATTAAGAACAATATGTTTTAAAATGTGAGCAGCTGTGATTTCAAAGGAGTGGCAAACAGTCTGAAAAATAGAATCTGTTGTTTTGAATAATATTATAAACTTTAAAAAGAAACAAACCCTGAAGTTTTTAGTTTGTGAAAATCATAAAAAAAAATAAATGATTAAAAGTTGTATAGGAAAGAATACACGTATAACACCTGAAACATATCCCTAGCTCAATTATGACAATTTGAACAGTTTAAGTGGTCCCATGGGAATTGGATCGAATGGGTTCAATCAAAGATTATATATATCATTTTTGGTTCAACTGTACTGGATTCAAAGATTGAAAATGACTGATTAATGCATAGAAGTTCATAAGATCATTCAGTATTGCATGTACAATCACGTGCTAACATGCTTTATTCACTTAAGGTTTTTATAAATAAAATAACATACTTCGGGTGTGATAATAATTCTTCAATTGATTCAATTCATGTCAGCTTTAACAGACCGCAATAAGAAGTGCAGCGCAAATGCTATGTATCTTGTAAATTGAAAAGAATTAGTCATAAAGTAATAAATTGGATACAAGCATACAAGTCTTTAGGACAAAAGAAAAGAAAAGAAAACCAAACAAACAAAAAAACAAAAAAAACACACAAAAAAAAAAAACCCACAAAAAAAAAACAACAACAAAAAACGAACCCCTCCCTTAGAAAAAAACAACAACAAAGAAAACCCAAACCCAAACACAAAACAAAATGAAACAAAATACCCAAAGCACCCTAAACAAAACAAAGTAAAGAAGCAAATAAAAAATAAGAAGCAAACCAACCAAAACACAAAAACCAATCCAATATGAAAAAGAAACCAAATCCAAACTCATACAAACAAAAATCCAAATGACAACAACAACAAAAAACCCCAACAAAAATAAGAATCAATAACAAAAACACAATAGAACAAAGATGAAAAGAATCCACACCAAATCTACAAAATAAAAGTAAATACTATGGCAAATTACTAAATAAAAGCAAAATAAAATGAATTCAAATTGCAAAAAGTGGAAAAAGAACTCGATTTTAAGATAAACATATATACATGTGTTTCAAACAAAGCCAAATGACATACAAGATCTTATGACATACATGATGTATAGCATTGAGAGAAATAAACTCAGTTCAATTCCTCCATGGATGGTGAATGTTAATGTTAATCAATCAGAAACATTTACAAATTGTCCAAATAATCTTAAAGATTTACAGAAAAATATCTCAGCAATCTGAGGCTGGCATCTTGAAAGTGGAAAAACTCATGTCGGCTTCAGATGAAGGTCTTTTTTGCAGTATCTCAAGTTTTGCCACGTCGTCATAGTCATTTTCAGCGCGCGGATCACTAATGTGGAAGCTTAAGTTGGGAAGGCTGGATTTGACTGATGAAGGGCTACTAACTCCCGAGGAGGGAGAGGCACAATTATCAGAGTTTGACTCTTCAAAACCTTCATTCATGAGATGGACGTGATTTGGAAGAGGAGCCAACGGTGCGGAGAAACCTGGCTTAAACTGAATGTTTGGTGAACTGGAATGATGCTGAGAAGCATCTGCCTCTGGAATGCTTGAGAGTGATTTGTTTGGTTTATTCAATATGTTCATGCTTGAACTTTTCTGGTCCACAGGAATGTCCTCTTCATTTCTTGGGCGAGTGGGAATGATATATTGCTCCAGATGAAAATCAAGACTTCTCTCATCTTCTTCATCGGGTTCATCTTCACTCAAATCAAGGTTTGAACCTGTGGCCACTTCAGAGGTGGAAACGAAAGAAGAAAGTGGTTTTTTCAGACTGGAGTTGCAAGACAGGTTGGACAATCCATCAGCCTCAACTGCTGGAACTTGAAGTTGTGGGTGTAGTTCAGGCCTCTCATAGTCACTGTTTTCGGAGCCTGTGGAATATCTCCGGCTTTCTTGATTCACCTTGTTCCAAGAGAGAGAAAAAACAATTGGGCAATTTAATTTTTTTTTTTATATATACATTCACAAAGATCATATCACAGATTTCAAATATCTAAAGAAATCCTGCTTTCAATAATCAAACACTGAAACAAAAGCGAAAAAAATACTCATTTGACACTGGTTTACTTCATCTTAAATTTACTGTGAATCACAGTGCAGCCAGAGTTGAATGACAGATTAAGGTATTGTCAGGATGAGATAAATATCACCAGAGCCTGATATCAAAATCACACTGAGTTTATACTGATACTGTAGTGAAAACAATAAATCCCTTTTTAAAAATAATTAGCTTTTTTTTAGATATTTATAATTTGTTTCAGGAATATGTGGATGATTTGTTTAAGAAGCCACGGCGTAGTATTCTGCTCCTCAGCGCTCTTTTAGCCTTCCCTCCCGAAGCCCGCCAACGAGTAATAAATCAGTGTCGGGTGCGTAATTTGACCTCCCTGACCCGAGGTCAACAGGTGCCTACCGGCGTCGATGCTAACAGATCTTGAGTGCCAAAGTTAATAAATTTGATCAGCAAATATCGCCACTACCGTTGCACTCAGCCTTTATTTCTCGACTCTATCCGAACCACTACGCATCTTTTTGCACTGTTGCAAAAAATTGTTATGCTGCGATATTTTATTCCCGTGGAATAAAGCCGTTTTCTTACGTGAATTTTACGTTTACAGCGTTAGTGCTCATTTTCGTTTTATTTTTTTATTTATTTTTTACCGGGATGTGACTCGTCGGATTGCAATATTTTTAGCGTGTGTTGAAGCGTACATCATTGATCTTTCCCTTGGTGAAAAATCTTTATCCCGAGCACATTTGTGTTTGGTGTTATTCGTGGATTTAGTTAGACA
>JBCJKE010029307.1:0-12306 GCA_039654525.1 Melibe bucephala | reverse complement strand
AAATGACTGACAAAAGCAGGACAAATCTGTGAAGGTTTGGGAATGGGGATTAAAACTAAGAAAAGCAACAAGGCATGGCTGAACCAAATCAAAAGGAGCTACTTCAGAAGACAGTGAAATCAGGCAGCAACAACAGTAGAAGCATCAGCAACAACAATTAACTCTATGTGAGTGATGAAAGATGACCCAATTTTCTTCAACAAGCCAACGAGGAGAAAAGGAATAAATGAATAAAAGCATAACATAATCCATCAAAGAAATACTGAGAAATAAAATATTTAACAAAAAAAAAAACAACAAAAAACAACAAAGCAAAAACGTTACTATTCATTGATCTAAATTTTTATATGACATGATACACATCTTCTAACTCCTCCACTCACTTTAGAGTAAGACAATTCTAGATAGTCTTATTAGTTTCTTGGACCACATGACGTCTTTAAAAAAACAAAACAAAAACAGAAAGAAAAAAAAAACAAAAAAACAAACAAACAAAACAAAAAAATCGAGCTGAAAAACATATCCAGACGCACATTACTTCTTAATTCTCGTCCTTCTGAGGCTTTTCTTTTCTTTCTTTTTTTTTTTTTTATTTTATCGATCTTTATTGAATTCCTACTTGATCTTAACTTATGAAATCAATATTTTTAACATCTTTTTATTCTGTAACATTATTACATTTCCCATCAATGCTTGTTCTAGAGTCAGCTAATCTGTCATTTCAGAGCCAGGACCTGATTTTGCAGATTTTTGTTGGGGGTTTTCCCCCTCTCAGTACCTGGCAGATCTTCTGGAGACAAATCCATATAGTACAATCTTCCAATGCTTTAACTTCAAATTCATCATTATCCAATTTTTTGTACCTAAGTACAATCAAATTAAATAGCCGCAGAAAAATTGTGACAATCACAACAAAAACTCCATTGGAATGCAAGTAACCGTTACCCCATTACATATCTGAGAATTGGCATGTGCAAGTCAAGAGCTGGAAGTCATAGTGAGTCCACCAAACAAATAATATAGACAACAACACACTAATTTTAGGAATGAAAGGTCTCTTTTTGGAATGTGCTCTCATCCTAATTGGATGATACAACAGAGAAGATTGTGCAAACTACAGAATACAAAAACAAAAAACCCCAACAGAAAACTTGAAAAATAAATAAATAAAAAAAAACCACACACATACACAAGTGTGTAAAATGGACCATTTAAACAAGTATCACAGCCTGTTTTTCAAGTGACACCAACCTATTTTTAAAATCCGTTGTAAGATCTCCAAAGACAATTTATTGTAATAGATACAAAAAGTTGGGTCCTAAAAATAAAATAAATCCTGAGGATTTCAATTCTTTTCACACAGAAAATGATACCCAGGTTGAAATGAGAACTGAGAACTAACAGAACGGACAAATCCAATTTTGCACACTAAGAGGCAAGGACGAATTGCTGCTGTTAATGGCTATGAAGCGAAATAAATCATTACATTACAAGATGTTTTTGTGACAGAAGGACACAGAAGAAACATCAAAAGAAAACATAGACCTAGATCAGGAACCAGCCCAGGTCAACTCAGAAGGGCAAAAGAGAGAAGTGAAGTTTACGATGGGAGAAGAATGGTTCTCTAAGACTGATAGAGACGAGAAGAAATTAAGCAAGAAACATAAGACTCACCAGAACAGTGTGACAATAAGAAAACATGAAAGTCTCAAAAGAAAGAAAAATAGGATGAAAGAGAAGAACAGAAAAAGCTTCTTTAATAAATTATGATACCTTAAGGGGGAAAAAAAGAGGCAAGTTCACAAGAGAAATTAAGGAGTGAAGGAAAGGTCAAGGAAGGAGAGGATTTGAATGAATGAAAGGTATTTTGAGGGACAAAAAATGATGAAGCTTGGGGGATGAGGAAGGGACAGACAGGAAAGCAGGACTGGGAAAGAAAACAATATAAGACAGTAATAAAATGAATCATTAGCACTATGATTAATGCTGTCTTTTGCTCCAGGAAAGGGATAGATGTTAATTATAGATTAGTTCAAAATGTGTTATATGTTAAAGCTACTATGTTTAAAAAAAAAAAAAAAAAAAAAAAAAAAATGACAGGTGGGTTAATGTTAAAGGTGAATAGCCACCAAAAAAAGAAGGCAAAGAGAAGATGGTTTTCTAGATGCTGACCTGCAAAGGGAACGCCCACATACGGGTCCTGAGCAAGAACGTAGGGTCCTTGTGTGATTGGATTAGGCCCTGTCACCCCTGAAGGAAAGAATAGGAAAGATCCAAGCACACACTTAGAGAAGCCATGCACATTGAAAATTTCCCACCTTTTCTTATTTCCTTTTTTTTTTTTTCACCGTCAAACCTTTTTGACTTCACTTCTCCCATTTTCTCCTTAAAATTGAATCCCTATCAAAACATATAACATTTTTAGTTGTTAGACATTGATCTTTTGAACAACAATTCACATTGCCTATTTCTTGGAAAGAGTAACTGTAACATGATAACTCGAGACACACAACTCAATTCCAACATTAAGACACTGCGACAAACATAATAAAGAGAAAGATGGGTTGGGGGCAGGTGGGAGCATCAAACTTGATTTGTCAGATTTGCACATTAATTTCATAGAAGAAAAAGACCTATGGTGTGTTTGCTTGTTTCCCTTTTTGCACCAGATCCCTGCCCCGTCCCCATTGTCAGCCATCCCAACAGAATTCTAATGAGATTGCCCATTAGGTTACTTACAATTCTAGAGACTAAGATAAAGCATAATGACGCCATAAATGTCTTATTCTGTTCTGTTACTCTGATGGTTTGCTTGTGTTGATTAGAAACTTTTTCAATGCTAAACTAAGCCCTAAACATCACTTGTGCTTTCAAGTTCTTAAATATGACTTTCAACATTTGAATCAACTGTAATATCTTCCCAATACCCTTGGGTCTCATATTTGACAGACATATTTTATGCAGACTCAAGAATTCTGTCAACCTTAATTTCTAATTGAAACCTCTCAAATGGCACTTTCCCCTTAAAACAAATTTTTACCTGTCATCCATATTTTACGGAACACTTGACCAAAAGGGAAAATAAGCTTTTACAATTAAACATGAACGTTAAAAACCAAATGCTTTACCTAAATTTTAGATGGGTCAATCTTACATTCAGTTGGCTCTTAGTCTATGGATGGTATTTATTGATTTGTTTAAATTGTTCATTCCCTCAAAGCAAGTTTGACTTATCAGAATCAGAAAAGAGGTGTGACGATAGGAAACAAAGCTACCAAGATACACAATAAAATATATTCAACATAGTTGCTTGATTTTATAAATGGCAAGTGCAACAAGCTTTCAAGGATAAAATCCCACTCTTGAAAGTAAGGTTTAAGTTAAGCCATAGACACCTTAATACTCTAAAAATTAAGATTTAAAAATGGAAGAGTAGTCGCTCTGTATATATATATATATATAATTTGGAAACTTTTACCACAACCCCCTTCCACTCATTATCCCATTAAATTAGAAAAAAAGGCCATTAAAAATCTATGCACCCATCTCCCTAGATCCATTAAATTAAAAGGAAAAAGAAATAGATAATAAAACTTGAGTTCATTTTCTTTTGTTCCTACTTTTCTTACATCATATTATATCCAAATGTAAAAACGACTAACAACACTTCACACACCCAACAATCCTTGCAAAATATGAGTGCTTACAAATGTCAGAAACTACAATGAATTGTAACTACAATGATTGTAATTCTTAAAATCAAAAGAAGTGTCAATTTGTATTGAACAATCTCAAAAGAATAGAGAAAAAAGAAATGAAAAAAGGTGGGGATTCCCAGCTTCATGGTATCATGGTCCATTGACTTGTTTACAAAAAGAAAATAAAAATATCGCCAATGACCCTGAACATAAAAAAGGGATATTAAATGATAAATAGACTAGTGATAAATCAGGGTTCAATCAAGTTGACACAGTATAATATAAATATAAACATTAAATGTTTCCCTTATATGTTTAAATGTTAAATGTATCGATCAACTTTAGAAAATAAGGTGATATTCCAAGGGGGGTTATTGTTGTGGTTTTTATCAACTATTTTTGAATGAAAGTTAACCAACCCATCAAAATCTGCATATGAACACTAGGAAAATGTGTGTATGTTTTCTTTTCCTGTTCCAGTATAATTTCAGCTTTCCCCTCTGACATTCCAAGAATTAAAAATTAAAAATGTGGCAAAATGACAGACAAAAAGGCATATCCTCAGCTTAGGAGTGTATATAAGTATATAAATATACATATATGAAGCGCTTGATGGTAAAACGCAATAAAAGCTATTCAGAGATTCTCTTTGATTAAAAGGATCTACAATAAGAGATAAGGGCCGAAAATAATTGAAAATGCAAAATGTGACATATCCAATAGCTGAATAGTATCAAGTCATCAAAAATGTGCATTTCTTTGCAGAATGGGACGTCACAATATTGATTGTCTACCACAGAAAATTCAAAATGTGTTTTTATTAAGTTTTGCCATCAAACCTTTCATGTGTTTATATGATTACAACCATCCTTTTGTATGCCAACAAAAATGTCAAAATATTGCAGATGACCGATTACTTTAATTTTTTTTATTATAAAAAAAATAACACATACACATACATAAAGCTATTCCTTATCTTTCAAGGACAAGTAAATCTATGGTGTCAGGCCCAAACCAGTCTTATCTGGACTGCTTCATTTCTTCGTAAATAGCTGAGATGTGCCAACAGCAGAAATAAAAGATCAATGTGGTCAATTCTATCCATTTTTTAAAATCATTTCCATTGATGATAATGTCTGCTAATACAGAATGGGTGTCATTTAACTGTTTCGTAATCTATTTAAAGAAAAATTGGAAAACCAAAGACCTGATCAATTTGTGCTCTAAACTATTGATAATTGGTTTAAAAAAAAAAAAAAAAAAAAAAAAAAAGTAATCCTGTTTTCTTCCACACGGTGTGCAAATAAATTGAGAGAACAATTTGCTACTTTACTTTGCCCCTTCATATATAACACATAAAAAAGGAAAAAACAAAACAAAACAGTTGAAAACAATGACAATTTCATTACAATATAGTTCCTTTGTGACTGGCTAAATAACAGTGCCATTTAAAAAATGAAGAACGCCCTAGTTTATTTCAACGAAATGAAGACAAAATTTCACTCCAAGATTAAGTCTACTTCCTTAGTAATGATGAAACTAATAATGATTAAAGTTCTTTTCACTGCCTTAAGGGGAAATTTGGCAGTGAAGGAGCCTTCTCTGGAAAATGTAGCTTCACAAGGAAATCAGGGTTTCAAACAGTCCTACATGTTCGTAAATGAATATTCCTAGCATCAACCTGAACTTCAGACACTCCGTTGCCATGGTAACGCCCAAAAACATCCGCCATCCTGGAATTTTTGACGATCTTTAGGTACCTTTTCATCAAACCCTATGCATTCAATTTGTCTAGAAATTTAACATAACATTCATTCAACCTTTCTCGCAGATTTGTCAGATTACTTTTTTGAAACACTCAATAGTATGGTTTTTATGAATTTATTTGAATGGTATATACAACGTAAAGCAAAATTATGCTTTTTTTTTTTTCCACAAAAAAAATTCCTAACAAATTTTTTTTTGTTTGGAAATGAACAGAAAAGCAATCTGACAAAATGAAGATATAGATAAAGGGTTCATAACTGTGACGTTTCAACCCAGTGTGATGATTTGAGTATGAGAAACGGGCCATTGAGTGACGGAAAATGAAGATTTGAGAAAAACGAGAAAAAAAGCCTAAAAAGCGCAATCTCGCATAAAAAAAAAAGTGTATTGGGACAATTTCTTCACCATAAGTTGTACCCAACTCATGCCTCTGCTAGTTCTCAAAGTCTTATTGTCTTTACTTACTAACAATTCATAAAATATGCAAAAGAAGTATTTCAAGAAAGCATTATCACAATAAACACTCAGTGTGACGTCACAATGTAAACAAAACACAGACATGTAGATCCCGATTAGTGCCGAGCGTGTGGGAAATGGGCCTGCTGTGAAGTACAGGGAAGCTGATTGGTTGAAGAGAGGGGCTGTTGACCCCAATAGCCGCCTTCTTGAGTTTCCGTAGTACTAGAATTGTATGCGTAGTACATGATGCCCATAAATGGAAGTGGGCTTCTTGTGACTCTCATAAATGTTATAATGAATGTACACTAAAGAGACCATGCTAGCACTGTTATATCAATGTCAAGGGAGAGGAAGCGTTAGATTTTGATATGGTGTAAGACGAGTCCATTTTTTGTAGGGGGGTTGAGTTAACGCGGCGAAGAATGTAATCAAAACAGGCTTATTTTCGTATAGTTTTAGTCAAAATGAAGGTACCTGATGCTTTCAAAGACAGTTTTTTACAGGAAATTGACTGAATTTCGACTTGGGAATACTTTCAAATGGAAGCTAAGAAGTTCAATTTGACAAATATATTAAAATCTCAATTCCGATATCCTGATCCAAAAATGGTCCATTCCAAGTGCCATATTTCCCCTTAAAATACATGCCTTGTTTTCAAATACATCAAAATGTAATGACAAAGAGACAAGAAAAACATGGTGGGCAAAATTGAATTACTGCATTATTCCTACTTAGCGCATGTGCTTAAAAAATTGTCCCAAAATGGTGTACCTAATAAGTACCAAAATTGTAATTTACTGCTCAAGCTACTATGTTTTCATGAGATACATGTTTCATCAAACATACAAAATTTTATGTGTGAATTTTAAAAGAATAATCTGCAAGCCTAAATGAGTAGAAATTGATAAAATTTGACACAATGGCACACAGATTTGTTCATTCCACATATTCCTTCATTCATTCAGTGCTACGTCAAGAGTCTCAAACTAAAATTCTGGGCTCTGCATGGTATTGAGCTTGAAGCCCTTTCAATATCGTACCCCCCCCCCCCCCCCAACACACACACACACACAATTCTGAAAAGACACAGATGGGACTCTTTCTTTAGGATATTGGTAACTTAAAAAGATTTAGCAGAACATTCTCTCTCCTGTGATGAATTTATATTGAGAGGAAAACACGTTAACAAGTCAATGAACTGAGACATATGCATCAATGCAGTATTATTCTGGAACAGTTTGTGTGTGGTACTGCTTGTAGTTTGTAGACCCAGTGTTTTGAAGCCATCAAACATCCTTAAAAAATCAACATTAACACAAGACACACACAAACATCTTTGTGACCAGCTTTGAGTGGACCCATGGCTCAAAGTACAAAACTCTTTCATTCCATTCCAATATGGTGATAATGATAATGATAGAAGAATAATGACATCATCATAATAATAGTAATAATACCAACATAATAATCTTATACTCACATTAACAATAGCCATGTGTAAGACGATATAGATGTAATAGGATAACACAAGTTAAAAGATTCAGGTCTAAAGGTCCCCATTACATTCTCTAAAAATTCATTTGACACCAAGCACTGATGCTAGAACAATGTATAAAGTATGTAGATCTAGGCATACTGCCATGTCATGATGAAAAATCATGATTCGATAGAATTTTTACTATGTCATGTATACTTAGTGGGTGCATTTATTAGAATCTGTGCGCTAAATAGTGATAATACAGTAAATGAAACAGATATACAATGATAGATTCCACATACATGAGAAAAACCACAAACTAAATCTTTCATATTAACTTCCAACATAAATTAACATATGAAAATGATATATAATAAAGACAACTAAGTAAATGCTTACAAAATGACAAAACGAAAAAGGACATAAAATAAAGACAGACACAGCGAAACAGGAGAAAGATAGAAGCGAAGAATAAAAAGGGAAATCCCAAACAAACAAAACCCAAGCAAGTTGATACCCAAAAAGGGTAACAGCACCTCAATATAAATAATATGATGACAAGACACTGAAAGCAGAGGAGGGGAAGGCATTGAGCCAAAACAGGGTAGAAAAGGGACAGAATTGGGGATTAAAGGGTCATGGGGTTCAGGCCAAGGATGATTTAAGTAAAAAAACAAACAAAAACAACAAAAACTAAAAAAAAAACCAAAAAAACCCCCCCCCCCAAAAAAAACAACAAAAAAAACCAACAAAAAAACACAGACATACCTTGCATGCCCATTGGCTGTTGACCAGGAAGGCTGAATGGTTGCTGAGGTGTCAGCATGGCAATTGATTGCTGTTGACGCTGTAAGAGTTGCTGTGGGTGGGTAATGGGTTTGAAATGATTAAAAAATAATGAAACTGGACAAAGACTGAAAAAATATATAATTGATTAGTTTCATTATAAATACAAAGACACAAGCTGCAAGAAAAGTCTACCCCATGCCTCCTAGGTATGTGCAGATCTGTCTAGTTAACTTTCAAAATGAGTGATGGTCAGCATAAAGTTCATAGGCAACTAAAACCAAAAATCCATACATTACATTACCACACGGTGCACTTGTACAGAAAATAAGCAACAAAAACTTGTCCAATCCATTTAGTGTTGAAACATCTTTCATATTACTTTAGTCTCCGCCTAATAACCCTCCCTTCGGGTGACAAAGAAAGCGGGCTATTAGACGGAGCGGGCTATTAGGCGAACTGGCAAGGTGGGTAACAAAGTATGTATGTACTATTACGTAATTGAATGTAAAGTGCATGTAGTTTAATCAGCCTTTATGTGGAGTGTTCGTTGATAAACTAAATGATGATTGGCTTCAAAAGCGGCCAATCAATGGTCTACAGTGACAGATCACATATGGGTGTTCCTCTTTGTCCCTCCCATTTGTTAGCCGCTGGGCCTTCTATGACAAAATCTTTAAGCGTTGCCCAATGACCAGACCGTCGGCCCACACTGTGCAGGAGGACTACAGTGCTCTTTTGTTCACCAAGGCAGGGAGGGGCCTGTGCTGTAGTTTGGTTGACCAGATGACCAAGATGTGATTGTGTGTCCACCTTGAGACAGTTGGTTTGAATGTCTGTTCTTTTATTGCCTTTGTGCGTATCATGCTTTTAAGAGTCTTAACATTGATGCGCAAATGACTTGTTATAAAAGTTTATGAATGGGATGGCTGTTCTGTATTTATTTAAAATTCATTCTCATCATTGTTGTTTATTATGGGCCCAGTGAAAAATACCGGGTTATTAGGCGAAGTCCTGGTCTGAGAGCAGGTTATTACAGGGGTGATTTAAATAGACGAAAAAACTGTTTCACAGGCACAGCGGGTTATTAAGTGAAGTGGGCGGGTTATTAGACGTTGACTACTGTATCATACATTTTTCTTTTTATTATTTAAATAAAAATGAAAGGAAGAAAAGTGAATTCCAACTTGTTTCACTTAATAGTGCTCCTCTTAAATTTCATTTACCTCATTGGCTTGATTAGAGCATTTACTAAATTGTGTGACCCGTTAAATTATAACAAATATGAGGTGGCATGGGGAAAAAATGTGGTGGTCTGGGAAATGAAATATGTGATGGTCTGGGAAAAGAAATATGTGGCTGTCTTGAAAAAGGACAGATCTGACGCAATTTTGTCACTTTCAAGTTTTATTTAGTATTAACCCTCTTGTCGTCTAATTAGGTCAATCTATGTGCTGGTAGAAAGGTGGCAATCCTGCGTGCCAGCCCTGCCTACTGTGTTTACATTTAGATCTATTTGCCTTGTGACATGTTTTTGGGGTGGCTGCAATTATCATTTCTAAAACTATTGTGTTCAAATTTGGCACACACAATCTTCAATAATTGATGAAAGTGTTTGACTGGTTTTTCGTCGTAGTGTTCAGTGTTATAGAAGATATTTTGACTGATGCTGGCCTATTATATAGTTCAAAGAACAAATAAATAATAGGAGACATTATATTATTAACAAACACTGCACAGACAACATGAAATAGTAAAGTAAGAAATGAAATGAAGGGAGTATAAATAAGATAATGCAGTGAGAGAAAACAATGTAACTTGTATCAAAGAAACAGCTGATCGGCGTGGGCACGAATCAAGGTGGATAAAGAAAGGCCTTGACCCACTCTCTGTGTGATTTCCGGTTGGAAACAAATCGAGGCTCCGCCATCCCATAGTTTCAAACTTGATCTCTATTCTATTATTGGACTGAAATATGGTCACTTGCCT
This sequence comes from Melibe bucephala, assembly GCA_039654525.1. NCBI lineage: Eukaryota > Metazoa > Mollusca > Gastropoda > Nudibranchia > Dendronotidae > Melibe > Melibe bucephala. Next base: position 2,130 of record JBCJKE010029307.1, on the reverse strand, counting down.
TTGAACAATGTGGAGAAAGGGGGGTTCCGGGCGGGTTGAACGTAAGAGGTGATTCTCGCCTCAAGTGGGTTGAGCGCAAAGGGCTGTCCAGTGCATGGGCGGATTCGGGCGGTTTATCCATATAGGGGTTAAACTGATTATCATGCATTTTGAATTTTTTTAGCTTTCTTTTTAGGTCCTCTGTTAAAATTATTTTTTTAAGTGCCTTACATCAGAAGAATGAAGCGAAGAAAAACGCCTTAGAGCACAAAATAGAATTGGGTCTCCAGTTGCCATCTAATCTATAGCCTCAGGATCAGTCTCTGAATCATGAAAATCTATGTGACAGAAACATATAAATCAGCATCTGAGACAAAGTTCACAAACTACATGAACATTGCATCCACATTATAAACTCAATAAAGGTTTCCCATAAATCGCAAATACAGACAATTTCTAGTGCCTAGTTTTTCTCCACTGTTGTAACAGACTAGCCCCAGTGAACATGGAATATGCAGTGGTAGACTCATCTAGCCAGAGCAGCAAGGAGTGACCATTCATATACAGCCTTGAGAACCATACTTCATCCGGCAATAGACGTAAATATAATTTAACTGTAATCAAAAACTAATCAAAAGAAACAATTTGAATTGAGCAGCTGAATTAATATTCTAGCATCAAATATTTATTTCCCAAGACCACTTACTTGATTGTAATCCATATTGTAATTGTTAGGACTATCCATATTGGGCATAAGTTGATTACTGAAGTCACCACCATAGGAGAGAGGATCCATTCCCATGTGTTCAAATTGTTGGTGATGGTGGCTATCAAGGCCAAAGCCCCCTGCATGCTGACCATTATCAAGGAAATCTCCCCCATCTCTATGAAGCAATTTCTGATGATCCAAGGGCATGCCAACTGACACACCTTGGCGCTCCTCATCAGCTGGAGATGTCTGTCTGCTTCCCCTGTTGAAGAAATTTATATTAAAGCCATCAAATTGATGGGGGGGGGAACAATACAATAGGGCAGAATGCATAATCCAATAAATCATGTCACAGAAAGTCCTAAAATTAGGTCCGGTAAACAGAAACAATAGGAGTCGAGTTATTTCAGGAAGTAGATGCAATATTTATTCATGCTGAATATAACTTTTTAGAAGAAGGCCATACTTTCATTAGATCAAACTAGAAAAATTAATCTTCATACATATGAGTAGATAATGGAACCAAAGCATTCACTGTCTGTTGCACATACCTAAAAGCCCCATCATCCAAACCATTTGACAACATGCCATTAGCTTGAAGCGAGTCCTTGCCTTCTTCACCGCCCCCTTCTTCAAATGGGGAAGGTGTTTTACTTTTCTTCTCTTCAATTACATCTTGTTGAGGAACCTAAAGTGAAAGAAACAAAATATTTTGATCGAACCCAACAGAGGCAATATTAAGTTTTATTATAACATACACAGCCAAAATCCTAACCATGAAATTATTTTAAAAGCTAGACTGATGTGTCATGAAAACAATAAGTAATAACTTACAAAGGGTTTTATGCGGCTGAGTGAACCAGGTTCCATTTTGTTTGGGGAGCCTCCAAGAACATATTCAACCATGTTGACACCAATTTGATTACTTGATTCTGCAGAAATAGCATGATCAGTCAATATAAAATATCTGATATTCAGATGTTTATGAGAATATTACTGAATTTTGCAGGATTTTTCCTCCCTTGTGAGCATAAAAACTTTTCAACAACTGTCACTGTCAGTGACTCAAATACATTCAAAGGCTGGAACATTATGACACAATAATGCAACAATTAAGACTAGCTATGACAAAAACCAGCACAACTTATTTTTTTTTAATATTGTATAAATTATATACGTAACCCTTTTCAAAAACAGTTATTTTATACAGAGTGCCAGTAGCAGGTCTATAAAACTTGAAGTATACTCTATTAATTAAGATTTTGGCTAACAGCTTAGTTTATTGGAGAGAAAATTATAGTTGTTGAGAAAGAATGAAAGGAAACGTTTCAGACATACATTGTCCAAGGTGATTATTGCACAGATGGCGAATTCCGTGGTAAATGGCCAGATAGCATACAAATTTTTCAAACCTCTTTTTTTATCCTGTTTTTGCTTCTTTT
>JBCJKE010029196.1:0-12309 GCA_039654525.1 Melibe bucephala | reverse complement strand
TTACTAATTTTTTGTCCAGATTACTAATTTTCACATGTCACCTTACTAAAAATGAATATGCCAGGTGGGCAGCCCTGACAATGGCATAAAAGCATCCTTGCCTAACCCCACATTTAACAGAGAATCAATCAATAAGTCAATCTTCTAGACACAAAGATACCTGTCGTTCTTGGTAAGATGAGATTAATTATTTTGTAGTAGCAGTTCATCTCCTTTAGTGTTTCTATCATCCTTTCCTGATTCTTTTGTTAGAGTAATAAATTCACAAAACTAAATCACCTTGTCCCATAATTATTACCCTTTGGTCTGTTGTGTGATTGGAATGTTGGTTGCCAATCATTTATTTCTTTCTTTGTACATTTTGTTGTAAGACCAGTGCTTTTTGATTGGCTGGTCACCGCTGCAATATGACTAGTCAACTGAAGTTTATATCAGGACTATGTTAAAAGTGAACCACAGTTTCTTTTGAGCTTTGTTGATGAAAGTGTTGAAATTTTGAAGTTTATAAAATATACATAATTTTTAATAATATATATAGGTGGCCAAAACTCCTCCACCATGCCTTATGCCTTCCAAAAAAAGCTTTTCTAAAGTGCCATGTCTTTTCAGGTGACAAAAATAAAACAGTTTTTGCTTTTTGATTAATCTTAATAATCTAAACTCTGTGTTGCTTAATCTTTCTTTAATGCTAACATCTGTTTCTCTTGCTGTCCATGGCACACTGGGTATATGTATGTCCAGAACATTTTTTTTTTTTTTTGGACTATCGGATGTATATGTAATTTTTATTGTTATCTGTCTATTTAAGTAAGCCTTCTGAAAAGTTCAGAATTCACTTGCCTTTTAAAATTTCCCAAAATTTTGTGTGGAGTAAAAATTTTGTTTTCATATTTTGCAGACCATTTAGACATATATTGTAATAAAATAAAAAAATGTTTTTGGTCAGTTGTTCCAGAAATTATAGCATTTTCTGTGGGCTTCTCTCTCTCTTATATATATATGTTCAAATTTTGACTTTTATATGAATATTTTCCAATATTAACTCTGTACTTATTATAAAACAATATTTCAATTATATGTTCATACTACAACAAATAATACGGTACCTTTAATACAAATCTCTTGAGACTTGTACTTGTGGAGATATTCGAGTAAAACGTCTTTCCAGTAACTTCGATATGATAACAGTCCAAGATCAGAAAGAGGCCGCTCTGGTGAGCCAATTTTGTCTTCTGCTTTGCTTAGAAGGTAACCTGAAATCCAAGAATTGTCAAATTCTAAAAATTCTTGCTTGTCAAGCAGTATATTACATGTTTAGACACTACTGATCACTTTTTATCGATATGCCATCCAAAAGAAACTCAGTCAATAAGTAGCAGCAATTACTTTCTTTCAAGGGAAGATGGATTTCATTCTAACTTGCTTTACACTAAAAAGGTATTTCCACAAAAGTAAAGACTAAACATTCTAACTTGCTTTACACTAAAAAGGTATTTCCACAAAAGTAAAGACTAACGCAAGAACAGCACACTTACTGAAGTCAATAAGCATTTTCCCATATCCTTTACGCATTGAATGGGGCAAGGTCAAGATACAGGATACATTGTAATTCAAAAACGAATTCTTCTCCTGTGGAGGAAAATTGTTTTTAAAAAAGGGATGAAAATGAGAAGGAATGGATAGAAAATTACCAATTTTATGTCGAAATATTATGTATACCGCAAATATCTTCCTCATTTTATGAATTTTCTATACAACTTACTGTTTCGCAATACTTCATTCCATTTTCTGAATGATGTCAGAATGTAAAACTAAAACTGCTAGAAATTTATACAAAAGAGATGACAATTCTCATCCTACTATGCTACAAAGAATGAGGTTACATTACATCTTCTTAAAACATTAAAAAATCACAAGACAAATCAAACGATTTTTAATAAGGTCAGGTATAAATTAAGACTAAATGTGTGTACGACACATTGAAATTGTTACATGAAAATTCACATAACTTGTTTCAAATTAAGTTTAGTACAAGGATACAAATGCCTTAAAAAAAAAAAAAAAAAAAAAAAATCTTGCTTACATAAAAAGAAAGAAAGAGATTTCTAACTGGGAACAATTTTTTCCCATACCTTGGAAAAGTATCCAACTGCATGGCAACCACAGGAGTCGTTTTCAGTCATGACATAAAACAGGAAAGGCTCAACATCAAAGTACAAAGTCTTATGATCAAGGAACAACTTAGCCAACAGACACAAATTTTGACAGTAAACCTGGCATGGGATGATGAAAAAATGTAGATTATGAACAAACTATAAACAAATTAAAAAGAAATAAAATCCCACAGACAGTAACAAAATGATCAGCGTATAGCAATTTTCAAAGTCAAATTCAAGAATTTTAAATAACCATTAGGATAATACATATTTTATTTTAATTTGGGAACAAATGCTCTCATTTCAATAATTTGTAAATATTACCATAGTTATTACGACTATTTAAATGAATACCATTACAGATATGTCATGTGCAGGTGTAGAGCAGGACAGCCTTGGGAGATTGAAAAATTGTCTCATTTACCTGGGTTTCTCGATTTGCTGGGGAGATAGAGGATTTTGGTTTTTATTCATTATTTTTTATCCTTTATATCATTAAATTGAAGGTTTGTCTTCCACAAGTCTATGTAGATGATCCTTTCCCTCTTTTATCCGTCCTGTCTGTCATTCGGATGTGCCAAATTTATCTGAGACTTTCTTGATTATAATTTGATCACTGGCCTGAATGAATTTTCAACTTGACGAGTGGAGCTCTCTAACTCTAAGTGCATGCGAGAGACTGGTTTCAACGAGCCTGTCAATCAATCAAACTGGCTGTGATTGCAAAATATCAAGACTTAGATTCTGTAGCTTTTATATCCACATGTTGACATCTGCACATAACTCCACTTTCTCAACTCGTCCCATTGCTTCATGGGACATGCCACTTGTTTTTGCAGCTTGTCAAGTGTGTCTCTGATTAATCCAGCAGGTGTTGGCATCTGCAGGAAGCCCTATTATCTTTGTTCATTTCATTGCCTCAGAAGAACAGACAGTCTTATACAATATAATGTGAAGTATTGTGGCAAAAATGTGAAAAATGATGCTTGAAATCAAGTAAGAACTTGACAATATCGTCCAAGTTAGCAGGGGGCTTTGCTCTCATTATGGATTTAAATAATGAAGAAACAAAAATTCTGTTCCATGGAATTTCAACCGTATTTGCCGAGGGCTCAATTAGAGAGGTCCTACAGTATTTGTAAAAGACAGCATCAAGGTATTTTCTAAGTTAAGATTTTGCATCTCACCACAAAAATTTCCCAATATCTGGTCGAAATAATAAAGAAAACAAAGAGTCCATCCGAATAAGTTGTGGAAATAAATATATTTTTCAAGCTCGTAAAATTTGTAAATTATCTGCGCTATTCAACTAAGAAGGTTTCTATCAGCTCTTTCATACAAGAAATTAAAAACAAACTTATACTTCTTGTTTTACTAATAACGCCATATATTAAATGGTCCTATAGCACATAATGATACACTTAGACATCAACCTATTTACAAAATCATACTACATACTATATACCCATACTACATCATACAATATAACTTAACTTCTGTACTTAAAATGAATCATTCTTATATGAGCTATTTTACATGCTTTTGGTCAAGTTGATCCACATTTTAAAATCATGCTTTTCAATTTTACTCTGAAGTGTTATGAAACATATGAATATATGTAATGACAGAATTTATTTCATTCTCAATATATTGCCAAAGTGAAGAGTCTTTACTAACCAGGGAAGGTACTAGATAAATATACTAAGTAATTAAATATTAATAAATCGTATGCTGCATCTTTACAAAATGAAAATTAAAGTAAATTGCCACACTTATCATTACAAGCCTTTTCATCTCTCTGTAAATTGATATAACAAAAAGAAAAGAGTTTTAAAATCAACTCAGGTTTAAACATAATCGCACAAGTAGCAAGTGATATTTTCAAATGTTAACGCCACTTACTTTATTCTTTTTCCCATCTACTTCAAAGACAGATATATTGCCTTTTCTGTAAATTTCGTCTCCAGGTGGATGCCTCCACAAACATTTTGCCTGAAATTGAAAAGATAGGTACTTTGCGAGAAAATACTTTCACGGGAATAATTAAATTTAATATACAACTCCTGTGCTGTAGGTTGAGATTTGTATATGAATATAGCACACCTAAATTCTTTTTTACCAAATGGCATCAGACATCTGAAACAGAACTGACTTAAATATTATTACTTTCTTAATCAATTATCTCTATCCATAAATTAAATGTTAACACATTCATATACCCACCATGCATTTTATGTTCATGACATGATAGAAAGTTAAGTTCATGTATCCAATTAAACAATTTATATACATACACATGTATCTAGTAAAATTGTTTGTTACACTTATCTTAGCCATATACTTGTGATAAAACATTGATAATCTATATTATTTACTTCCTACATGTCTGTAAATTTTAATTTTCCATTTTTGGGGATAAATAAAGTACTTGAATTTAAAACATTTTTTTGTTTTTTTGCAAGGACCATGCTCTTCTTATATAAAGAGAGATCTACACCTACTACAGAAATATCTAAAGAGAGCGAAATCTATTACAAAAACAATCTTTCAAAAAGAAATATCAGGAAATACCATTATGGCTTCAGCTGTGTGAAAGTATTTACTGTTATAGCTTCTTTTTCATTCTAGCCTTAAACATTTTTTTTTAAAGAATCCATATAAATCATTACTTTCATCCAAAACCTTACAAATATTTTTAAAAACCCATCAAATCCTGTGAATTTATTAAAAATAAATATTATACAAAGTCTCTTACAAAGTCTAAGATAACTTAGAGCCTTGAATTAATAAAACAAAAATATAACGGAAAAGGAAATTAAATATGGCATTAACCAACCATGTGTCTCCTGAGTATTGTTGCAGTACGCATGTACTTGAGGCAAAATTCACATAGGTAGATTTTGGGCAGCCTGGCATATTCTTCAGGGTAAGGGGATGAATACCAAGTGTTAATTTCAAAGCGGCCAATTTCCACCTTTTTTATTCGGTACTCTTGCAGATCTGTCTTGGCAAAATGCTGTGTCATCTGGTGCTCCTGTTGGCACAAGGAAAAGGAATACATTCCTAGTCCTTTCTACACAACAAAAAGCGTGATGTGATGGGGAAAAAGAATGAAACGACAAAATGGGATGATGAGATACTCATGATTGATGCTGTATGACCACATGCGTGAAAGGAAAGATAAAAAGCATGCACAAATTAACTTCAAATACTGAGAACTGAATTGTTACTTGAAAGAAAGTATCACAAATAAAAGCATAAAAAACATGAAAATATGATGATGAAAGACATATTAAAATTCAATTATTCCGTCCTGTTTCACCATCAAATTTCAAGTCATTATAACAAATAACAAAGAAACGTATTCATACAGGGAAATGCAACTGAAAAGCTTAATAAAATAAAAAAAGGGTCAACATGAAAATGAAACTGAAGGTGCAATTAAACCAAATCTATATCATTATTCATTATCCAATTTATATTTGTACAAATATACACTTACAGCCATATATATCGTAACACTAAATCAAAATCATGACAAGCACTACAATGAAATATATACATATTTAAATAATCAGACATACGCATAACATTAAAATCATACGTTTGATTACATTTATGACAACATTATTTCACTTAATAATTCCATGGAAGCAAATGTTACAGAGATATGAGAAGAAAATTTCAAAATAAAGGAAACGGATAGGAAAAAGATGGGTGCCATTTTCAAAATGAGACTTTTCAATATTTTTATTAGAACATGTATACACTCTTTTTGTCAGCTAGCCTATCAACCCTACAATCAGCCACTCCCTTCCCTGCTTATAAAGACCTCTCCTTAAGCTAAAACTCATATTCCTCTTATGGTATAGTGCAGATCTCTTCCTAAGATGCTAAAAAAAAAAAATCTTTTTTTTTTAAATTGTTTTATCTCATCGTAAACACAGCAATCCCTTGGGCAGAAGATATTGTGGCCACCAAAACTTGATGCTGTTGTTGAAACTAGGTCTGACATTGGTCATCAGACATAACAACAACAACAACAATAATAGTAATAGTAAATAGTAATAATAATAATAATAATAATAGTAATAATAAATATTAAACTTAATCCCTTCCCTGGCATAATATAACAAATGCATCAATGATAGCTTGTACCAAAAGGGTTAAGCAAAGCAAGTGACAACTACTATGCTGAAAACAGAATTGCCCTTAAAAAGATGCCAGGTTCCCAGAATTCTCATCCCTCTCCAGATCCTCTAATGTGAAATTTAAGAAACAACCCAACCCAATATATAACAGGAAAAAATTAAATTAAACATCAATCCATGATGGATCTTTACGGAATAAGATTTTTTCTTTTCAATATTATTTATATCAGAAATCTAGGGAAATGTAAGACTAGATTACCCAAATTTTCCTGCGACCAATGTCATGATATATATATATTCTTTATCCAGTATGCTGTGCATAACAATGTTCAAAAACAAATTAAAACGGCCTTTTGAACCAACAGAGAAACAATAGGAAAACATGCTTCACATCACTTGAAAAAAAAAAAAAAAGTGTGAATGACAAAATCAGGAAAGCCTTTCCTTTCTGACTAGCTCATTTAAGTCTACAAAAGTCTTTTTTCTTTACAATTTTGAATTATTCTTCTTTATATATATATTTTTTTACCAGTAACAATAGTCAACAGACATCCTTTGTTAACTGAAACAGAGAGATATGTACCTCATGGGGATAAAATGCTACACAAACAGTTAAGTCCGACAAAAAAAAGCAGGCATTCATGATTTAAAAAAATTGTTTTAAAACTACTGAAAGTTGAATGGCAATATTTATACCATTTGTCATTGCATTTGCATAAAAATCAGCGTAAGTCTAACCTAATTCAATTAAAGACAGCATGTGAAGCTTTGTAAACATTTGCTGAGAAATCATGAGGATATACTGTGTTTGATACACCCAAACAACAACAGCAAAAAACAAAAACAAGTAAAGGCTTGAAGAAAATAAATACATTGGATCTATATATATATATTTAATTATAGAAACAGAAATAATCAAGGATAAAGCAGTTAAGTGACCACTTTTTAATACATGTGTGAAGTGTCAATCATGATATCATGATAAACCATCGAACAGTTTCTACACATCAACCAGAAAGACAAGTTTAACATGTAAAGGCACAAAACAGGCTTTGAAAGAATGTTATTTGTGTTGACAAATCTTCAGATTCAGCTGAACCATCACGCAGGCTAATCACAAAAGCTTTGCCATTTCTTATTTCTTAAATAAGTTTTTTTTGTTGTTTTTTTATATCGCTTTTTCAATTTTTATTTTGTGAAATGCTGAACGGAAGGTAAGTTATATATACATTTTTTAAAGAAAGGAATACACATAGTCAAAACCTATCTACGTGAGGACTATGTGGACAGCCACCTTTTGGTAATGAAATTATTATAATTTCTATTTAGGAAGTTTGAGTTACCCAACTTTGGTAAGCCTAAATTTAGATCTAGAAACAAGGCCTAGGTCTAGATTTAAATTTAAATCCATCTGATCTGAATCACAATGGGAAAGAACATGTGACCAAGAAGCACATATAATATATAAAATGTGAGCATTTGAGATCAGATTTTCATGATACAAAATTTAAAAGATTATTATGATGCTTGCAGTCTTGATTCTCTAAATAGTTTGTCAAGCATAAGCAAATAATACAGGAATTGATACAGAGAAAAATCGTCAAAATTTAGAACCCCATAGAAAGGTTGTGAATCATCGTATTTTTTTTTCTTTTCTATTTTGAGGTGGGTGTAATCAAAACTTTGTATCTTTGTCATTAATCAATTTAACTTTATAAAAACTTCACATGCCTACTTTAAGTGAATTATACTAAACCTATCTAACTTTATATGGATACATTTACAAACAGTATATCCCTTGACATTCAAAGTTCAGCACACAAAATACATTTTCTGCTCTCTCCCTTCTTGACACATACTGTACATTACATGCACATACCATAAGCAACCACAGACACTTACACATATATACACAAGTACATAAATCATCAGTGTCAAGGAAACCAAAAAGTTTGTAAGGGCTGTTCCTTAAAAATACAGTCTATCAAATATGAGGTGTTTTGTTTGTGACTGAATGGACAAGTTACAACAGAAAACCCAATTTTTAGGGACTGCGTTTGTAATGCATTTTGTCATACTGTGGATAGAAAATGATGAGACCCACGAAAGTCTAAGTTGTGTCAATTCATCACATCTTCTATAATTAAATCAAAATGGCTACATGTTTAAACTAATCAAAATGTTACAACAAAACATTTTACTTATTTTATGTTCTTTTCATCAAAAATATATATGAGTAAAACCCTACAAATGATCTAATATATTTTAAATGCATTCACTGAATGTAAAACAAGAAAATTTGTAAAACGTAATTTAGCAGAAATCAAACTTTAAATCAAATTGCAACTTCTTGAAAATCAAGTTTTAGCTCTAGGGCATTTTGTCAGAACACGTGAGTATTCTTGCTTTGTTAAGAATATTACCAAAAAAAATCCATAGCAGGAATATTAGAATACACCTTTCCTTTTTTGCCATGACTTCTAGAACAGACTATTCGGAAGCCTCTCCAAAGTTTGAATCAAGTAAAAAAAAAAACACACACAAAAAAAACAACAACAAAAAAACTGAGACTTGTATGCAACTTAGCCATGAATGATTATTGTCAGAAAAAATTTTACCATCTCCATTAACTTTAAAGAGCAACATGCAGGGCATTTGGACAACAATGACAATACAAAGGACATTGCTATAATTAAGTGACAATTGACATCTAATTGAAAACTTTAATTTCCTTCAGAGACCACTGTAAAACGGAGACAAAATTTACAAACATAAAGAATGTCAAATAGAGAAACCAAGTGGACTGACAATTGAGGAGACATATTTCCCCAAGCTGCAAAGACACCATAGGAACTAATAAGATGCATTTTTAAACATCCTATTCCTTTGTGACTGGTATTTTCTGTTACCTCTTTTTTTTTTTTTTTTTTTTTAATGAATGCATTGTCTAATGTCTTATATTGTTAAAATGTGTATTCTTTAACTAACCCTAAATTTCCCTTCTAACATTGAGTGTTCCGTCAACTTTTAGAACATGACACATGAATACTGAAATCATTAGAATTATAGAACTGACAGAAGCTTTACTAAAGACTTTAATGAACTTCTTTTTTCTTAACATTGAATCTAAGGAAGAAACCCGATGCTAAAAAATTTATAGTGCATGTAAAAAGCTATGACATAAATTTCTTACAGGAAATCGGAGCTGAGATATGTGATCAAGTTTATTCTAAACCAAAAGAAAATGTGAAACTTACCCTAGACTTTGGGATATATTTGAATCAAGAATAAAAAGAAAGAGCTTTTTGATTCTCATATCACTGTACTTAAGAATCATTATTCAACAGCTAATCTACTGAAGCAATCAAAAGGATAAAAAAAAAGATCAATTTGATCAAAAGCTCTTATACATAAATATGTGAATGTCATTAAAGACATTACAGAAATTATATATAAAAGCCTTAGAGCTTCCTTCTTGGATCTATCCGTTCAATTTCAAAAGGCAAAATCTATGTGTAAAAGTAATAAATTACCACCTACCTTTTAAACATAACAAAACTTTGGCATTAAACACACAAAATAACATTATTTGTGATTATATGTAAATTTGAAAACATTAATAATATAATAAATTTAATCTAAAATCAACTTGGGCTTGTGCAATATTACCTTATTGACCCCACTTTTTTCTTTTTCTAGATAGCATCCTTACCGTTTGTGAAACATTAACATGAATTCATAGGCAAGTTGTAACTCACAACTGAGCTTGAGACAACACCCATGTTGATCATAAAGCAAAACTGGCATTAAATTCAAATCAAATAAATTAGATATTCCCAAATATTATGGTAATACAGCACCAATCTTGAATTGAAGCAAATGGTATGTTTCGGTATGTTTTGAAAAACCTAAAGACTTAGAAGGAAAATGTCTTAAATTCTGAATGAAAGTGACTAGATGAAACAAAGTATAGATATTAAATTGCATCGTTTGATTATGCATATCTGATAATAAAAATATACTTCTGTGTTACCCCAATTACTATTTAAGGATATACCACGACAAAAACGGTCTTGCAATGCAAAAAAAAAAAGGGGGTGTTAAGGAATGAAACACATGAAAATCAAAAGATCAAGAAAAAACAAAATGGCACACCTTTATTTTCGTTACAAAGTTTTGTTTACATCAAAAATTCTCTCTTAGCTGGAACTCTTGAATCAAATTTCCAGTAATAAGCTGAGACAACAATTCCGTAATAATCAGGGATTATAGCATTTGGTCTTCACCCACTCACACACATGACTCAGCAAAGTAGTCAATTGTAAGTCGACTATCAGCACCTGAGACCAAAAGCAGTGTGGTTAAGTTTTTCTCTTTATGTTCCATGCAGATGCCAATGCATTAGTGGCTTAAATGCTCAAGGTGTACAAAGCCATAGCCCCAACCAGCCTCCTCTATGGTTGTGAGACAATGACTGTGTACAAAAGATGACAAGCATCCACATCATGATATTGTAAGCACAGCTTCGATGGGTTGGTAATGTGATCTGGATGGATGACCACAGGCTGCTCTGGACAGGCTGCCAGAGCAGCCCATGTATGGCAAGCGAAACCACGGCAGACCATGCAAAAGATTTAAGGTCTGCATGAAGTCCAACTTCAAGCACACTGGCATCCCTCCCAAACAGATGGAGCTGCATGCTTTGAACAGACAAGGCTGGCATGCCCTCATAATTCAGGCATGCTACATCAACGAGGAGAAATGGTGAGCTGATGTGACTGCAACATGGGCAAGAAGAAAAGTCATCAATCCTGACCACCCCGGACAGTTTCCTTGCCCCTCCTGCACCCATGTCAGCCGATCAAGAATTGACTTAACAAGCCATCTCTGTGCCCACACAAGAAATCAAGGGCTTAAAACATGAAGACAGTTAACATCGGGGATCGATGGACCATCAAGAAAGAGTGGCTTCAGTAGTTTTCTTCAGAAAAAGAAACTCCTCATGCACAATACTCATAATAGAGTTATTAGTTTATTAGTCACATACTACCATTTCTAAATCTAGATCTCCAGACCAGCAATATCATTCAAGAAAGGTCTATGCGGTCTAGATCTAAAATGAGTCAGGCATTTTTTTTTAAGGTTTTTTTTCTTTTTTAATTCATAATACAGAATCTGCATTGCCTTTTATGCATGAGTGTTGTTTTCTTTATCCAATTTGTTTGTTTGTTTGAGAACACAACAAGAGTAAACATGGAACACAATGATATTCCTCCTTTCACAATAAGACACATCTAATAGAAAACAAACTTGAATGGGAAAGGTGAGCTTGAAAACCTTTGCTTGATTGGGGAAAAAAATATTTTTGTCTTTAGAAGACATTATAAATCATCAAAGTGACAGCTGTTGAAATATGAAAGTAAACTCTCACCAGTAATTCACAAGCCCGAGATTGTGCCTCTTTAAACAATTCATAGTCATAGTCAGATGTGAGGCCACTAATAAGTGGCTGTCGATTTTTTCCATGTTCCTGTTTGTGCTTGCGGTGTTCTTCTTTCACTTCATCTGTTATGACAGGCTTTCTGCTGCGAGCTTTTGTTATCTTCTCATGCTTTTCTTTCTGACTTTCACTGAGTATCTGTCCATGATAAGAAAAAATATATATCAGCCCATTTATTTCTGAAAATTACTTTATGTGGTAATGAAACATAAATAAAAAAAAACAAACCAAAAAGACAAACAAACAAAAAACAAAACAAAAATAAAACAAAAACAAACACAAGAAAAAACAACAACAAACCCCAACACACACCCCCCTCCCCCCCTAAACCACACAAAAAAAAAAACAAAACAACAAAAACAAAACCCAACAATAAAACCCCATCATATGTGTGTGTAAAACCATTCTGATTAATAAATATATACATGGCAGGTTTCACAAAAAGTGGGTCAAAAGATAACTGAGATTTTTTATTTGCTCCTGCTCTGTAAATAATGACTTT
>JBCJKE010029085.1:0-12309 GCA_039654525.1 Melibe bucephala | reverse complement strand
CCCCCCCCCCCCCCCCCCCCCCCTCTCTCTCTCTCTGTCTTTCTCCAAATAATTCATACAATTGCGTAGCCCCGTATCGAAAAAAAACTACCCAATATGCTATGTTACAGCAGTCTGAGCTATCAGAGGGCAACCTAAGTAATCATTTTCTTCCTTTCTGTGTAAATGAACGCTATTGTTGGCAAGCAATTAGTCCAGCTCTTGTAGCCTCACTGATTTGCTAGCTAGTTTTTCTCGCTATGGCTAGACCGTACACTAATACAGTAGTCACCGTTTTATAACCACCCTCTTCTTCACTTAATAACTAGCAGTATTCATGAAACATTTTAACTTCCATCTAAAAATATCCCTCTTACAAACCGCCTTTAAGACCGGAACTCCATCTTGAGCCCGTAATAAACAAAGACGGTGCACTAGCAGACGTGTTGACAATAATGCTCAGTTGACTGATTCTGTCAGCTTTTATGAAGAAGAAAAAAAAATGTTCACCATCAACCTCTGGAACAAGTCATTTGTGTCTTGATGTCAATACTTATAGATAAAAGCACACTTCTCTCAAAGACTATGACAGTACAGACATTCAGACCAATTGTCTCACAATAGTCTCAACAAATGACACCTTAGATCATGTGATCAACTAGATCACAGCATAAGCCTTGCCTGGCCTCGGTAAACAAAGGAGTGAAACTATCCACCCGCACAGTGTGGGCATATGCTCACTGAGCAGTTTAGTGGAGTCCACACATACCTGTTCCGCACTGTGATGAAAGATTAGTCATAGGGGCTGACATGGGGGAGGGACAACAAGGAACACTCGCATGACTTGTACCGGTAGACTATTGATTGGCTGCTTTTGCAACCAATCACCATTTAGTTTATCACTGGGCAATCTACACAAAGGGTGGTCAGTGATTTAACTACATGCTCCATACATGCACTTCAGCCATCCTTACTTGTACGTTTTATAACCGGCTCTGTCAATTAGTCATATAGTAGCCCGTTTCCTTTGTCAACAGATGGGCAGGTTACAAGGCGAAGTTTATTCTGTAATTTATCCTATTAACCGATGAGGCCATACTAAATATCCAGAACGACGCCCGTCAGTTCGAACGTCACCATGGGTCGATCTCATTTTATATGTTTAGCAGCTGCCACTGATTTTCAGGGGCAAACATTGATTGGCACAATTGGTAATGGTCATTGTAGAGACCATTTTGGGTGGTCGCTCTCTGTTGTGTGGGGGTGGTCGTTGTTTGGAGTGGTTTTATATTGCGAAACCAATCTGTCAATTCATTTTTGTTCTTTATGTGGTAGTGGTCGTTGTTCGGAAGTCTGTTGTAGGGAGGTTCTACCATACTTCTTATGACTCTCTTAGTGAAATTTCTACATAATAAATCATTATCATTCATTGATTTGTTTCAGTAAATTTTCTATGCAATCTTCTTTTCCTGTTTATACACTTTTTAACATTTGTCGTCATCTACATGGTCTATTATTGATTTTTATTTTTCTAGGTTGAATGTATTTAGACTCTACATCCTGTAGCTTTTGTTTTAAAAAATCCAATCCCAAGCACCCCGAACATCCATGACTAATCTATTGATCCCAATTCCAATATCTGCATTCTTCATAGTCACCTTTCAAATAATTGCAACACTGTTTTAGTGAATTATTAGCGTCATTATCAAATTGATTTTTAAGGGAAATGTGAACTACCTCATGGTCACTATTTCCAACTGGAGCCAAATGAGTAGCCGAATTTATCCAACTCTCGTCATGACTTATAACCAAATCTAAGATATTACTTTGTTGATTTATTCTATGTCAAGTTGGAAGTTCTATTACTTGCATTAAATAAGCATCTCTAAGGATCCCTATAAAAAGGAAGCCTCTGGTTGAACGGTGCAATTTTCTTTCTATGATATTAATGGGAAATTGAATTTATTAAATTAATAATTATTAATATTACAGAAAATTTTCTTCGATCAATTGATAAAATGTAATTCTAAAATCGCCAACAAATTCACTTTTTTCATAGAGGCATGCTTTCTATAAACATTTCCAATTAATATTTACAGTTTGCCATAGTTCAAAGTACACGAGACTCTTTCACCAAGACTTATATTGTTAAAAGGCTGAGATTCAAGAAACCCCAATGTAAAGATAGCTGCACCTCTGTTTAGGTATTTGTTAAGAAATAAATCATACCCATCAATAGCAAATTCTAAGCAGACATCAATATTGTCTAAATTTTTGGGTAATATTTCTGTTAGACAGATTATTTTAGGATCGTGGTCATCTATCAATATATCAAGTTACTCCTTTTTATTAATAAAGCTATCTACATTTGAATACAATATGATAAAATTAGAATAAAATAATTCAACACCAACAGTATCATTTTTTTGTCAATATATATATTATTTGAATACAATATGATAAAATTAGAATAAAATAATTCAACACCAACAGTGTCATTTTTTTGTCAATATATATATTTAAGATTTTGTTTAAAATCTTAAGTATCTTTACCACACTTTACACTGACTGGCAGTTTATTCCATAATCTAAAAGCACTAGGGAAGTATGAATAATAGTAAAATAAATAACTATCTGCACTAGAAGATAACAATGTAAATGTTTGATCACTAGATCTGTTATGATTATTTTTAATTTGAAATGCTTCAAGTGGTAATATTGCTTGGTTATTAATTGTCTTGTAGAGGATGGTTATCTTATTTGTTGCTCTTTCTTCTTTGAAAGGTATCCACTGCAATATTATGTTTATTTTTGTGTTACCTGATGTATAGTTATAGTTATTGGTTACAAATCTGCCTGCATTTTTTTAATACTTTTTCTAAATCATATATTTGGTTTTGGTAATTTGGATCCCATACACACCCTTTGTAATCTAGGACTGGTTTACTTTTTGTAGCACTTATCTTTAACATGTTGAAGGCAGTCATTGATATTATATTTTAGGAATGTTAGCCCGCCGTTTGCTTTCTTACATATTGCATGGTTTTGGTCTTTCCACTGCAACTTATTATGTATATGTATTTTGCACTATTTCTAGTTTTTAATGTTTGGTTGTGTAGATAATAGTAATAGTTTGATTCTGTATGCTTCTTTTTGTTTGATATTTTAAGTACCTGGCATTTTTCTGGGTGGAATTCCAGTATGTGTGATTCAAAATTCTTATTGTTAATTGACAAAGCTATACAGCCTTTAGAAGTATATGTAAATTAAAAAACAAAAAAAACAATTGACACATTGATAAAGCTATCCAGCCTCTAGAAGTGAGAAGTATGTATATATCAAAAGAACTTATTAACACGTTGATAAAACTACCCAGTCTCTAGAAGTATGTGTGATTCAAATTACCTATTAACAGATTGATAAAGCTATTCAGTCTTTAGAAGCATGTATGATTTAAAATACCTTATACTTATTAGCAGATTGATAAATCTATCCAGTGTATCCGGTATATCATGTATGATTCAAAATACTCTCAGCAGATTGATAAAATTATCGTCTTTAGAAGTATGTGTGATTCAAAATTGATGCAAAAGAGGACATAATAATTAATAGTAAAATAAGATGCTTGCCCAGATTCTTGTGAAATTAATCAACTTATATCAATTATAGTAAATCATTTCACCACTTTCAAGCTCTCCTAAACTCCTCTTTAATGAGTTGAATACCACTGCAGAGCTTGATCTAGATCTAAATCTAGAATGAATGACATTAGATCTAGTGTGAGTTTATTTAATACATTTTTAAAAATCAAGTACTGAGAGAAAAATAACAGATTATGTAGTGCCCTTTTTGTTGATGGTCTACTGTGAAATTGCAGTCTGCAGTAAGTCCTACTTGCTTGACCACCATCATGTAGCTAGGTGTATTGTCTCAATCATTTGGATTAGAGGCAGTGTCAATACTGTACGTCGTGGGTCGACCAGAATGTGATAACATCATATACAGGTGAAGTGTCTCAATCGTAATTTGCAACAGTGGGTGTCCAGACAAGATCAAATGTGGTGGATGTGGGTAGAAGATAGGCATGAAATCAAACAAAAGGAGCCTGGGACTTTCAATATGTTCTATTCAGTTGCATTTTGAAACCTATCAAGATGTATATGAAAGAATTTTGAAGAGCGGTCATTCCTAAAGAAGAAGCAATAGCAAATTTTTTCATGGTCTTTTTCCAATTTTACGTAAAGAAAAATAACATTGGAGAATTGGATGTTTGGAGGGTTGTTGTAGTGAGGTGTGCTTCTTCTTTTATACTTTGTCTTTGAAGCCTCTATAATTATCTATTCTCTACTTATTCCAACATAAGATCATTGTAGATCAGGTCAACTTGAAGAATACATTAATTTTGGCATTGCTTCTATGCCTTCTTCTCAAGGTACAGACATGTTGACTGGTGATTCACAGATGGAAGTTGTCAAGAGGCAGCGCACAATGTCCTTGTAAGTACATTTTGGAGTCATTTTTGTGCAGCTTAGAAATTGTTTGTAGTGTGTAGTCGCCTAACACTAACAGGCAGGGCATGTTTTTGTGGCTCTGTGTTACTTTGTATTATTCTTGTTTCTTATAAAGTGATATTTTACCATTCTTATATGAGTATATTTTATCCATCTTGGATTTATGAGGATATTTTATCCGTCTTGGATTTTACAGTGTCATAATTTGTTAAGAAATTTTGTAATTATTTTAGAGGATTTCTTAAAGAAAAAGCGTATTTTTAATTATGTATTTAAAGCTCATTCAATATTTTTATATCTACGAAACCTCCCTTGTCTTGTTGGTTTTGTTAATTTTAATCATGGCTTGTCAAACTGCTGCTAACCACTGTTCTGGTGACAGCTCACGGCGATCTAGACGCAATGGAAGACTTTAACAACAAGTGATCACAAGAATAATAAGTAGGTGTCAGCAGTCGACTCATCCTACCTCCATCCCTGACTCCCAACTGCATTTATCTATATAAACACAACTCCACAATCAAACAATGTCTCTCTTTGTAATACTAACAATGGTAGAAAGCAATGGGAAACTACTGCCACTAACTCTTCCCAGGATGTCATTATTTCTCCACCAGATGGTAATATGTCAGCATTGAAACAAAGGGAAAAAATCACTCTTGCCTTATGGAATGTCAGGACACAAAACACAACACGGAAAATTGAAAATGTTGTACAAGAAGCCAAAAAATTCAAGATTCAAATAATTGGCTTAGCAGAAACTAGGTGGACAGGAGCGGATATACATAAAATTGACGCACACAAAATCAGTTATTTGGGCAGAGTAAAACACGAAAGTGGTGTAGGTGTCTTGTTTGATAATCATACTGCGAAATCAATACTTGGTTACCAGGCAGTATCAGACAGGGTGCTTTTAGTGAAACTGAGAGGGCAACCTTTTAATCTTAATATAATACAAGTCTATGCCCTAACCTCTGAAAGAAACGGAAGTGAAATAGAGCTGTTGCATGAAGATCCAGAGAAAGCTGAAAACGTCGATATCCCAAGAATTTAGTCTAATCATGGGCAACATTAACACCAAGTCTGTGTATGAAGGAAAAGTATATGATTGCAAAAATGTGGTTCAAAAACCATATCAGAAGAATATGGACATGGGAAAGTCCTGGAGGCATTTGCAAAAACCAAATCGATTTCATATTAATTCCTCAAAGATTGAAAAATAGTAGATATCTGCAACAACGATCCCAAGTGCAGACTACAACAGCGATCATAGATCTGTAAAATGCCACATCAATTTAAAGCTTAAATATGCAAACACGTGGAAAACACACCCAACTTTACATGTTGAACTGCTTAATAGTGATCCCTCTATAGCCATGCATTACAAAGAAAAGGTGGAGCTCAGATAGGAAGATATTAAAACAGGGTGTAAAGATATTTGTATCTTTAATTAGAGTTAGCACATAGATTTATATTTAACAGTAATACAAATAGAAGAGAGAGATATTCATGTTAACAGTTCAATGTCAGAACAACAATTTACTACTCTTTTATTTTAGCTCTCTTAATAGATCCACATGCATACATAAGTGAGTAGAGGTCACATGGTACATGTAAACATTGGTGAGTAGATCTCACAAGGCATATGCATACATTTGTGAGTAGATTTCACCAGTCAATTAATAGAGACATATGCAACTCCATAAATTACTAGGTTATCGAACACTAAGGCAATTATGATAGACTGGCAGCTGGTATCTAGACTTAACATGTAGATACTGTTACTCAGGGGATGACATTAACAATCAATGGAAAGAAGATGATCCCAAATATTGCTGACTTTTTAAATCACTTTGCTGGTTTTTCATAGTTTGAGTCATCATCATCATTAGAGGCTTGTACTTTGCAGCATGTTGCAGCAATTCGTCTCCAGTTACCTGTGTTATCTGCATGTCTCACATATGTTATCAAATTTGTTATGTTTCTTGTTGCTCCTCTTAAGTTTGTGAGAAATGTCGTTCTTTATTGATCTTATTTGCTCGTTTTGCCTCAATGCACAGACTACCACAATTTCAAGGCTCTTCATTTTACTTGATGTGATCGAAAATTTTCATTTATCTGTGTCTTATTATTTTTGCCAAGAACCTTTCTTTTTTCTATAGCTCTCAAAACATTTCTGTTGTCTTTGACGTCCATGAGATTTTAACATTGTTCTGTAGAACCACTTTTCCATGACCCTTAATCGTTTTTGATTCCTTATCCATTGTCAATGTCTAGAATGCATACAGGAGTGATGATGTCTTATATATGTTTCAATGAGACATGTGTCTCTATTTGGAGTTATGAGTTGCATAGGACATTGCTATGCAATATCAATTATATTTCTTTTGTGTCCTTTTTATCATGTTAGATGCAAGATATTTGAAAGACTGAACTTCTTTATAGATTTCCTTTACTTGTTTGCTTGAAGTTTGTGTTTTGGATATCTTTGCTATTGAACATACTTACTTTACTTTATCCATCCTCTTATACAGTCTGGGTCATCAAGGGGAAAAAGATCTTTTGATCTCTGGTAAGCTGGACGGCCTGGCTGGATGGGATATTGCAGATCTTAAGGATATCTTTCACACCCTCACTTATTTGACTTTCAGAACTTCTTTCCGCTACCACAGTTTTCTTCACCGTTATTTTTTTTGTCTTCTTCTTCTGTGTCTTCTTCTGTATCAGTATCGATGTCTAGTAGAGCCTCTTCATCTGTGTCCAATATGGGAACATTTACCTTGTCGTCTGTGTTGTTGTGTGAGCTGTGTTTGGACTCGGTGTGTGTGTCATCCATACATGAATCAAACCAAATGACCACATGCAGCTAATTTGTAAGAGGAAAGTGCAAACTCTTGTAGTATGTCGTTAAATAGCTTTTACAGCATGTTCGGGAGTCCGATAGCTGGCATTTTAACTTGGTCTGCTCACATAGATGGAAATGGGTTTAATCGAGAGCTGGGGTACGGTACGCTATCCGTCCTGGCGGCCATTGAAGCAGAAGTCCCCAAGTATCCTTTTTCTCTTTCCTTTATCCAATTGTCATTCTGAGGAGTTTTCCTGTAATATCTCTCAACATGTTTGCAGTGGCTGACCAGTCTTTGAATATCTCTTTGTCAACCTGATGCTTACTTGTCTGAATTTCACCCAACAACAGTCCTCATTCAGCTCCCACTGGGCTCAATGAGCTCAACTGGCACTCTTTTTCTCCTCCCCACCTCCATGCACATCTTACAAACCACAATACGGTGTTGCGTGGTCACACTCTCCCCAGGTACCACCTTTGCTGTCTCTAATTTCCTTGTGCATACCCTTCTTGTACAGTATTTAATCTGTGAACGTCTTCCTCCACTCTTTATATGTCACAAAATGATCTTCCTTCTTTTTAAAATATGTGTTTACTATTGTCATATCCATTCTTTTTGCAAAATCTACTACACTCTGTCCATCCTCATTCCGGTCCTTAAATTCATATCTTCCCATTGCCACCTCGCCAACATGAACTTTGAAATAATATGCTCCAATGACCAATCACTACTTTTGGCATGAGTATCATCAGGTTATCCAAAACGTGTTAAAAATTGTGCTCAAATGACCAAACTCTCCTCTTTTGGTATGAGCATCATCAAGTTGTCCAAAATGTGCCAAAAATTGTCATTCTCCTCTACACTGCATCCAAACTGTGTGGCACACACAGTAAAGGCATTCAGTATCTCTTCTTCAATTTCCAGCTTCAATCATAACAACCTGTCAGATACATTCTTCACTTTCTGATATATTCTTTGCAAATTCCAATTTCAGTGTGACTCCCACTCCATTTCTTTTCCCATCTACACTTGAGCTTAACTGGTAATGTTTCTATTTGTCCTCACCTATTCAAGCAGTTGCTGAAATTGTTCATTGTTGTAATTGATTGAGTTTCACATCTTCTTTTTTTTTTCCTTAACACATGTTGAATTTTGCTTAGGATATCAAATTTTTCCAAATGATCCACTATATTACTTTGAATGTGTTCTAGAAGATTGCAAGATACACATTTTGCAGATACAAGTTTGTAATTTTATGAATAAATCCATCACCTTTTTTTAAATGGCATTAATACTATCCCGGTGTAGCAATAATATTGTTACAAGACGTTCAACATTGACGCAAAAGGCTTGTTAATATTACTACAGCACCAGTAGTTTTCACGAGAGTGCACTCCGGCTGAATGTCCGTTTTGCCTAAGTGCCAGCTATTTTTTCTATCAGAATCTTCACTCTGAGTGCCTGCCTTTGAAAGCCATATACCACCTTAGTGCCCAGTATGTTGGCATGTTGGCAATAAAAAAAGCTATGAAATATCAACGTCATATGGACAAAGTAACTATTAACTTTTGTCTACGGTTTTCTAGTGTCAAAAAACATCCTTTCCACTCACTTGAGTAGTATTTCCACCCCATGTAACAAATGCACACATTCCTTGCTGGTCCATTGTCCAACCAATTTAATGCGCCAATGCGCCAAAAAAGGTATGGCGTAGATTTGGACTTCGATGAACAGACATGCTCAGCTGTTCAATGATGTGAGACGGCATTTGTCTTGTCATGAAAAGGTAGTTCGTTAAAATGAATGACTGTTATAGATTTATCCAACACAATGCACTTGAGTTTCTCCCCATCGCGACAAAATGATCACTGTCTTGCAGTGCACAGGTTTGTCTTTGAACTTACTGAAATTGGCAGCATGGCCTGTAAACTTAAAAGTGATTTAAAAAGTCAGCAAGATGATCTTCATTCACACATGACAATCACGTTTAAAAAAAATGTGCTGTTAACTTTAAAAAAATTTGAAAACTGTAGCTTAACAGAGAATGAGCTCTCAGGAGCCGCATGGTTGATATCACCTGTGAGTGCTCGCACCACCTAAGTGCCCGGTTAAGCTGCTTCCCCATCCCCTGGCACTCTTGCAAAAACTACTGTACTACCGATTCTAGTAAACCTGTCATTTTCAGTTTCGTATTGATAAAGAAACATGACAATTGTAGCCTTCTCATACTAGATCCCTGCAACCCTTAAGGAAAAATCGAATGAAGAGAAGGGAACAAAAAGTATAATGTTCTGATCTTTTCTGAACATATATGTAATGAAGACCCAATTAGGTAGCAAAGTCTCTTTTATCTAGATCTTTATTTGAGAAAGGGGTGAATGAATTTGAAAATTTATAACACACCAACTCCCTTTATCATAAATTTGTGATAACTCAAACATGTATGCAGCATCTACTTGAATCTGTGCCAACAAGATTATATAGAACTTCTTGATCAAAAACTTATCGTGACTTCAAGAAAGTATTTTCTCTAGCTATATTCCTCACATACTTTTCTTTCTTTCATTTTTTAAAATATTTTTTAGGGAACAGGATGGATCTAAGGTACAGCCGTCCAATTCTATGGTATGTATGGTATAATCTATTGTATGCTGCAAAGAATGGATTATTATTAGGAAAATAAATGCATGTGTACTGTTAAAATAAAATGACAACTAAGATGATGATGATCATCATCATCATCATTATCATGATTGGGGGAGGTATGTGAACTCAATAAATCTATCCATATTGAAATTGAAACTTTTTTCATTGATTTTGATTATTATTAGGACTCTGAAAATAGAGACACAGATGATGATCAAGACATGATAAAAAATACATCTCAGGAAGAACAGCAGCAGCATAACGTTAGCTATATACATGTTAAATATCCCTATTGTGTGTTCCCTTATACCAAATGTCTGTATTCTAATTTGTGAGATTTGCTCAAAGTATAGTATATACCTGTATGTATATTGCCTGTACTGTTATTGTCAAAACTCATTTTTTCTGGGAGCATGGCTGTCCATGACTGAAGAAGCTGCAGATCTTCCCTGTTTGTGTGTTGTTTGTGTAGGGACTTTTTCAGTTTCTTATTGTAGTGTTGGAGGCAGTATGGGAGACGGTTCCTTGACCTTATCTAAGACAGCACCCGCAGGGCAGATTAATAAGTTATCAACATGAATATCATTAGCACATGAGCCACTGTGTCCTGAGAAGTCCAGTAGTGAGCTTTCCTGTAGAATTTAGCTAGAGCATAATTATATCTAAACTTTTAGCATGTAATGTAGAGAACAAGGTTGCAGTGAGATTTTTGGTTGAGATCTTAGTGTTACGAGACAATTAATTTAATTTTCTCCTGTTCAGTATATGAGGATCCCAAGAACTAAAGATGAATCTAAAAGTCTGATTTTAAATGTAACTAGACTGATATCAGCAAGGGTTGCTTTTTCTAGCTCTGCTGCTATTATTGATGTTAGCCTGAGACTGATGATTGTGACAACTGTTGCATTGTCCACCCTGTAAAAGTCATAGGTGAAAATTCTCATTTATTCCTGAAGCAGTTGACCTTCTAAACAAAGACCAAACTGAATAACAGTGTAGAAAATATGTACCTATATACATGTTCAGTGCAAATATATGAATGCACGTATTGTTTTTGCTGGTGGTTTTATTGCTTTGCTTTTGGTTTTTATTTTTTTTATTTGACTTCTATTTTTGTTAATTTATGCATTTGTTTTTTATGTTGTTGTTTTTGTTTTGTTTTGTTTTTTAATGTGTATCTGGTTTTGGTGCATTTGTTGTATGTTTATACTTTTTATGTGTTTCAATGTATACCTACATAAAGACTGTTTTTTCCTTTCATAATAATTTGTAAATAACAATGAAAAAATCCACTGCCTTTCTCTGTACAAATTTGATTCCCAAAATAGTTTTACATATAATTTCATTATGAAGAATATTTATTTTATCTCAGATGAATCCACTTAATTATGTCTCAATATTTTTCTTACATGTCCTGCTTTTCCTTGTTTTCTACTTCAGATAGCTCAGTGATTGGGGCTACCAAGCCAAAGGTCAGGGGTTCGTTCCCAGGCTGTGCAGGCTTGAATTAAAATCCAAATTTTTCGGGTTTTTTCTGCCTCCTGGTCCTGTGGTAGGCAGGATAAAGGAGTGCCTAGTCCCATCGGAGACGGACGATAAACTAGGAGGTCCCATGTGCCTTTGCGCATGTAAAAGAACCCACAGTGGTTAAAATCGATAAGAGCAGGCCATTTTGGCCGCCGCCCTGGCAAAATTCAATTCCTACCAAAGTTTCTTTCGAATGCATTCGTCCATACAATCTCTTCTACCTCAGACTTATTGATTCGTTCATTACTCCGAGTTCAATTAGAAGAGACGACGACCAAAGGGGAAGAGAGTGTGGCTGGGCACCCACACACTTCTCTTAGAATACTAGCCCAGGTGTAGCAATTCCATTGCTGCAAGATCATCAGCATTGACGCAAAAGGCCTACTTCAGATACAAAAGAACATTCTAACTTTTGCTGAGAAAATTATTCTTGTCTTTATTTTTACTTGAATGAAAGCTTAACTCTTTTGGGAAGAACTCTACACATTTTATATCTCACATTTTAATTTCTCATTATCTTGTCGAATTTAATAAGTATGTATTTTTGAATGTATATCTGTTGTGTATTTGTATCTCCTTCCCTCCCTCCACACAACACACAAACTTTTTTCCTTCATACATCAGTCTATCCATATTGAAATTGAAACTTTTTTCATTGATTTTGATTATTGTTAGGACTCTGATAATAGAGACACAGATGATGATCAAGACAGGATAGGAAATACATCTCAGGAAGAACAACAACAGCATGAGGTAAGCTAAGAGAGTTTCTTCACAGTTTCCTGTTGACATGCCTGTAT
>JBCJKE010028975.1:0-12317 GCA_039654525.1 Melibe bucephala | reverse complement strand
ATCGACTCTCAATGTAAGCCAGTATTTGACTTTCATTCCTCCAAGCTATTCATAAACAAAAAAACATAGTTATCGGTTATGATTATTTTACATTAAACTACACAATTACCCAATTTTATTTTACTTTTTCATGTATCTGAACTTGAGAACCATATTTATCAGTCTAAAGCTATTAAACCAATATATGGAATGCTTTACTGATTCAACTTATATTATATTTCTTCTACAGGAGTGAGACGTTTTCATCTTCAAGATGGCTAGGAAAAAGCAAGAAATACAGCTGCAAAGAGAAATAGAGACACAAGAAGAATGGGAGGAAGTTATGGCAATGGAAGGGTTATGGGGTTAGTTTTGTGAAATCTTACTGGATATTCATGTGAACAGTTGGATAGATAGTCTACTTCTTCAAAATACATGTAACTGCAAAGACAGTTGAACTGACTGAAGTGCCTATAAAAATTATTCTGTTTAAAATCTCCAATATCTTTGCAGTAGTTTACTTGAATTGAGTGTTATTTAATGTATTAAGGAAATATGTCAATATAAGTAACTATCTATTTTTGAAGATGGCAATGCAAATGTTTAAGTTCCAGATCTTGTTTTACTTATTTATGCTATTTTTGTACATTGAATTCCTCAAGTGATAATATTGCTTAGCCAATAACTCCCTTGAAAAGTGTGGTAACTTGAATCTCTTTCTCTTTGTACTTTGAAGGATATCCACTGCTTTTTTTTTTTCATATTTTATTTCAGTGTTACCTTGTCTTTAGTCTTGGCTGTTGGTTGTGTTAAGAAATCTGCCATTTTGTTTTCCGCATATCATCTTTTGTTTTGATAATGTGGATCCCATAATATATATATAGTCTTTACGTTTCGCTCAATACCAGTGCTAACCAAGTTGTAAGCACTTTAAATCCATACATACCCTCCATCTTCTAGGACTGATTTTACAAATGTTTCCTGCCTGGCACTTATCTTTGATACGTTGTTAACTGTTATTTATGTTGTGTTTTTGGAATGCTTATGGGCCATTTGCTCTCTTGCCCATGGCTATGTGCTGGTCTTTCCATTGCAGTTATCTATAGCAGTGGTATTATTATCTATAAAAATATCTAGGTATTTTGCAATATCTGTTACTTTTAAGTTTTGGTTTGGTAAAGGACAGTTTTCCTCTGTAAGTTTCCTTTAATAACTTGGCACTTTTCAAGGTGGAATTCCATTTTCCAGTCTCTTTCTCATTGTTCAAGTGAATTTAGATCATTTGGGAGAATTTTACAGTTTTAAAGAAAGAAAGAAAAAAATGTGAATTCTCTGAAGGTTGAAACTAGGAGTGATATCTTGCCAAGAAAAGCAAAGCGATCTTACCACCTTGATGTAGTCCATCGACATGTTGGTGGTAACACTATGCTTCCTGGCGCCATTATCCAGGGGTTCAATCACTTGCAAACCCATATTTTTTTTCTGTCTCAAATTCTTCTCTTTGTGTTTGTAATTACATATGTACTCTAATTTGGACCTATTGAAATTGATGTGTTTCATCTAATTCTTTGTCCTTATTGTTAAAGAAGATGAACATCTTCTTGTATTTCATCATGATCCACTCTTATATTTCATTCTAGTGATTGATGATATACTTTACTTATAATCCTCTTTAAGGCTGACACAAGGGAACGCCAAATATTCCTATTTTCTGCTTTCTGTCTGACTTCTCCCCTTGTCCACCCTTGTTGTTTACACTCTCTTTCCACTGTTCTCTTCCATGTTTCCATCAGACAGCTTTCTCCCTTTGTCCTTGAGGTGTCAATCTTATGGCAGTCTTTGGGAGCGCTGGGGGTTGCATTGTGCAAACATGTCCTAATTATTTCCACTTTCGTTTCTTTATTGTTTTAGCTAGTGACTCCATGCATGCCTTTTTTAGTAGGTCTTCATTTGATATTTTATTTGGTCAAAATATTAATGTTTATCTCCCCAAATTTCATTCCAGTGATTGATGTTTATCAAGAATGGTGTGGTCCATGCCAAGCCCTAGTAGGAAATTTCCGTAGATTAAAAAATGAGCTAGGAGATTCTCTTCTAAACTACGCTATAGTAAGTCCTACCATTGACGCCTGCCACAAGTAGTAACCTTATTTTGGGGGGGGGGGGGGGGAGGCTGTTGGGCAGGGGAGAGGGGGAGGGAGTTGTTTTTTGTTGGGCTTTTTTTGTTTTGTTACACTTGTAAGGTCAATTTTAGTTTGTTACAATAATATTATTTGAAAATTCAGTATACATCTTAGGAAAATGTATTGCTACTTGTATCATCACAATAACAGTAATTATAACACTTCTGGAAAATTGGATTCATTGGCATACAGTTATCTAAATAAATAAACAACAGTATTAAAAAAAAAAAAAAAAAAGCAATGGTACAATTTTAATCTAAATTTACACAAGTCAGTGTAGTTCTTTTAAGTAATTAATAATCATGTGTTATTCATTCTTTTTAGAATCATGCATAACAAGGGAGTTGAACAAAAAAGAAAGTAGCATCAAAAATCAAGTCCAGTCTCCATTTTGTGTCAAAGGCATTCAGTTGAATATGCTCTCAAAATATTTTCATTTTAAAACTTTTCAAATACATTTTTACACATACTTGTATTATTTACACATACTTGTATTATTTCTCATCCGTAACTTTGGATTATGGCAAATGATCAGTATATACATTTATCAATGCCTCATTCAATACCAAGTTAATTTCATCTTTCTATATAACAACTATTTTTTAATCACACAGGCAAAGGCTGACACTATTGATGGCCTAGAAAAATACCGTGGCCGTTGTGAACCAACTTTCCTGTTTTTCGCTGTGAGTCATTTCTTTATGTATTGCTTATATCCATCTAAGACAAGACATTTAGAACTGTATGTACTGTTATAGTGCTCAATAGTGAATCACATGTTTTATTATACCATCATCACTTTTTTTTTTTAAGTGGGGATATTAGTAATGTGCAATATTGAGGGGTAGTAAAACTATATACGCATGTATATAGGCTTAAAATAAAAACAATAAAAAAAAAATTTGAAAAAAATATGAAGATGGATTTCAATCAACCCAGTGGTGTTGTCATTTATTTATTTTTCCTTCTTAGGGAGGAATTTTGGTCAGTTTTATTCATGGCGCCAATGCCCCAAAGCTCCAACGTATCATCACAGAACAACTAGCTCAAGAACATAAAGTTTTGGATGGATCAGGAGAGAGGAAAGAAGTAAGTTTTGTATGCTTTTTGTAAATATAATAAGTTTATACACAGCATTTTTGGGTTGTTGTTTTTTATTTTTTATTGTTGTTGTTTTTTTGTGTTTTTTTTTGTTTTTTTTTTGTTTTTTTTTCTTGTTTAACAAAAAAATGTTTGCACTTCTTTCTATCATGAAATTCATGAAACTCTTGGGGACGCTATCCGCGAAATGGAAACAAAAATAAA
The DNA here is from genome assembly GCA_039654525.1 of Melibe bucephala. Classification (NCBI taxonomy): domain Eukaryota; kingdom Metazoa; phylum Mollusca; class Gastropoda; order Nudibranchia; family Dendronotidae; genus Melibe; species Melibe bucephala. The sequence goes on along the minus strand of JBCJKE010028975.1, from coordinate 8,850 downwards.
AGCTAAATTGGTACTGATGAGCTTTACTTTAAAATTCCAGAAAGGTAGATTTAGGTATAAAAGGTAAAAAAAACAAATTACAATTTAATTGTCTCACTTATTTGATAAACATTTAGCATGAAACATGTTCAGGCTTTGTCATCATCTGGACTCCATCTTGGACAGGTTCAAGGCCACAGTTTGCCTTTCCTATCTTTTGAAAATAAACTTTTTCCAATACATGTACTAGCAATTACAACTTGAAGCATTCCTAGAGCTTCATCAAAAAGGCATTATTCTGTCAAGGACAAACATTCTCACAGCAAAGAGGGATCTGACACCAGCAACAAAATATATTGAGAACCAAGCAATAATACTAGTACCCTTTTTAACCAGAGCCATTCCTGAAATGTTGTCCCTTCAGGTCTGACTTTGTCTTCCCATAGCTATCTTCCACTCTAGCTTTCTTTCAATGACTGTTTGCTGCAGAGTCATGTTGTCACTGATGACCTCATATCATTCTTTGTATTTTAATGAGTTAGCAGATATTACATTAAATGTAAAAGATAGAAAATAAAATGCTTGAGGATGATAAGCTCCTAATATTTCTTTCTATATTTTCTTTTTTACAAATAGACTCATTTTTTTATCATTTGTATTCTTTTTATGACTTGAAGAGCTATCAAAATCAAATAAACCTTCTTATTTTTAAATCATATCGACATGCATTATGCTCTTATTATTTTTCAATTTTCTTATTTAACAGATGACAAAAGTACCTAGGTATGACGTGGACAGAGGGTGGGACCTAATCTGTATTAGAACCACTCATTATTAGGCCACCTGATTTACAGCTTTTTTGTTTTTAATGATATAAACAAGGCACTGAAATAACCCATAGGTTAACTTTTGTCTTAGGTGAAAGACACATTCATCACACGTCAAGAAGAGAAGGCCATGGAGAAGGCCGAGGCTGAGGAAGCTGCACGTGAAGCCGAAGGTAACATTTTCTTGATTCTTTGGACTTGAATTATATAACGTCATATGATCCCTCCAATAAAAGAAAATAAACCTCAAGCTAATTATAACCATAGTAAGAGTTCTTATATATCAAACCTCCTGTGTTATTCTCTTACTCCTTGTTTCCTATAAAAAAAAAATATGACATTAATCTTTTGTAGAAGCAAGTTCCTAGCCTCTGAATGAACCTTTCATTATCGTATTAAGCTCCTTTCACATGTCAACTTGGCCCCAGTCTCATTATGATATATCTCCACTTGCCAAACGAAACCGGCCTTTTTACTGTCAGAGTGTCCAGAACTGTTGGAAATGTAATGGTGGAATATCAGGAAGGTCGGAAACATTCTTGAAAATTCTCAGCCGCAGTTGTTTAACGGGCAGAAAAATCTGTTATCAACAGGCAAAACAGTGATATATCCATGCAACAGAAGCCAAACCAATTCTACAGATAAAAATATTTTTGATACTCAAGAAATTTCAGTTACTAGTCACAAAGATGTGGATAGTGGACTGAGCCCACCTACCATATTTGTATCATCACAGTGATTAGTAAGAGCAAATGCTACTCTGCTTCTGAAATGAACCCAGTTTGCTTTCTTTTTCTTTTAAAGGACATCGAAGTTTTACATGTCACCATGATGAGCTCATGAGTGAAAGTGAACATTTTTTATTGTTATTTCAATTTCTTGATAGGAAAATTTATTTTGAAATTTTGCTGGACATTTTGACTGGTTGTCATATTTAAACTGTTATATAATTATACATATACCATAATTCATAGCTGTAGTGCATGTTCATAACGAGAATTAATTTAACTTTAATTTATGCAGAGGCCAAATATGAAAAAGGTATGTTCGAATATATTTTAATTTGTTTCAGTTGAAACTGCTTGAATTATTGTTAATTTTTTGTTAGTTTTCAATTGAAGCGAAACTTTCATTTTGATGCACTCCATGAATTATCTGTATTTGTTTGATGGGACCATTTCTTTTACCTTTTTCTTTAAGATAATGGTTTGTTTTTTCTTTTGTTTTGTTTTGTATTCAGGGTTTTCGGTTTGTTGGGTTTTTTTTAGGGGATTGATTGTTTAGGCTTTGTTTCATTTTTGTTTCTTTTTTTTTTTTTGTCAGCGTCCACATAAATTTGTTTGAAAATGATTGATAATGTACAGGTTGTAAAACAAGAACTGTGTTATTCATGTTAAGGGCATCATGGGCTTAAACCCTTTCCTGAAAATCCCAACAAATATGTATCCTCTGTGTCTTTTCAAAAGATCAGACGCTTTGGGGTTTTTCTTGTCTTTTCTTTTTTAACGGAAACACAGGAAGCAACTAAGCAAGTGAACTAGAAAATAAAAAACCCAAATTACTAGATCTAGTACCTTTCTGGAATTTTAAAGTAAAGCTCATCAGTACCAATTTAGCTTTTTTTTGGGGTTTCCATTCCATGGATGCCGTCTCCAAGAGTTCCATGAATTTCATGATAGAAACTAGTGCAAAGTTTAGATTTTGCAGCACAAGAACTATATTGAATGCATTCTATATTTCAATGCTCCATACTCGTTACCTATTCCATATGCATAATGACAATATACAATATAGACCACCTTGTAATGGACACTAGAACATTTATTGTTTTATTTGATGATAATGCATGTACGCTCATAATATCATGTAGACTCCATCGAGAACCAATCTCATAGGAATTCAATAAAGACAATCAAATGGAACAGGCCTACCCAAGGATTTTCTTGAAACACACCATGCACATCATCGCAGATTTGGGTTGTTTTCAGACAAGATTATGGATTCATTTATTAAAGACCCATAGAAATCACTGAAAAAGGGAGATTAGTATCTGATGGCAAACTTTTTTTTTTTTTTTAATATATATTTTCTTTTGTCAATGAATTTGGTTAATCACAATATTCAGATGGAGAAGAATCTGGTTCTTGGAAACAACGTGGAGAAGAAGATGAGGGAGAAGGTATATTCCTTCATCTATGTTATATCCTAAATTGCATGTAGCTTAGCTTTTTCAATATACATACAAAAAATGATGGTTTTCATTTCCATCCATCTTTGCCTTGTGATGAATATACATACACTCTTAATGTGTTTTTCTCCCTTTCAAATTATTTCTTTCATAACTCTTGCCATGACTAACATAGGTCCTAAGCAAAGCATTTTTTCATTTCTACTTCAATAGAGATCCAGTTTTAAGCATCCTAGAAGTTTTGCTTCTTCTATAATTTTCACTCAAAAGGGAAACCAAATCCTGACTTAAGCCTAATATAAATATCAAAGACATATTAATCTTGGTTTTGCAATCTTTGGTGAATTTTTTGCTTTTCGATCTCTTGTCAGGCTTTTTTTTTTTCACTACATGAGTTAAGATTTGTTTTAATCCTTACTATAAAGTTGAGTTCCCTCTAGCATTGATTTTTATGTTTCAGGCCTTTGTATAATAAACAGGAAAGTGATTTGCCCAAGTCATTTTTGTTTAGCTTAAATAGATATGGACAAAATCTTCCATGTCAAATATCAGTCTTCCATGAAACTTAACATATTGAACATATACTTTTCTTCTCTTTTATTTTTGTTTTGTTACCATTTGACACACTTCCAAACTCTCCTTGCTTCTTCCTTGCTCCACCCATTGTTTGACTTTTTATCTCAGTATTCAACAAAACTTTTTTTCCCTCCTTTTTTGATATTTCATTTGTTATAAATGAATACATGTGGTTTTTCATTAAAGGGATACCTATTGTTACTTTGTAAAAAAAAAAAATAATATCAAATCATCCCAGAGGGCAATCTTAACAAAGTTAGTCTTGAAATATTTTAATGTTCAAGCATTCTATTGTTCCTTGCCTCCCTATTACTCTTTGTTGAAAGCCAATTTTTCTCATGTTGGCGAGGCTTCTTCAATAATGACATAGAGTTCTCTAACTAGTATCATTTTCTCATTGTTTGTCTTTTGGAGGAGATTCCAAAGCACAGAGGGTTGGGGTGGGGGTTAATGTGGAAGGAGAGGAGGAGAAAGAGATTGAAGAAAAGAAAGAGGAGAAAAATAAGACAAAGGTGAATACTATGCGAAGAAGAAAGACAGAAAGAAGAAAAAGGAGAGTATTTATTTAGAGGAAGAGAATTAGTGGTAAAAAAAATCTATACAATTAATACAGTATTGCTTTCATCTCAAATGTGGACATTTGTCTTTGGATTATGTGCTTTGTATGAATAACCCCTAATCTTTTCAATATTCTCCATATCTGTTCCCTAAAATGGAAAAAAGATGTTCATAGGTTTGTTCTTTTGATGAGGATTTTTTTCTCATATAAAGCATCACACCACTAGTTTCTTTGCTTTCATTTATAAATTTGTACTTCTCTTCATTTTCTTTTCAAATGTGGAATTATTTATAATAATGATGCATAGTGTCACATGCACTAGAACTTCATACATCCCTATATAAGTTTCACAAAGATTCAGATGGGCCACCGCCTGTGTCCTGATGAAGCAAAAGTAGAACTTTTTATTCAACTTTTATATCTGGACATATCTGTATCTGCATCATCTTTCTTTTTTTTATTTCTTTCTGTCCTCAAAATCAGAATGAACTCTCTCTGATTCACATTCATTTCTGTCTTGTAGTCTTGGTCTTTGTTTCATCTCAGTATTTTAGCATGCACTTGCTTTAAGAAAAGCTCTGAAGTTCTTCAGGGCTTTGAATACTTTCCATCACTATTCAAATTTGTTTTCTGTCAAGTGTTTCTATTTTTTTTTTATTGCTGATAGACAGAAACCTATTACTTTGTTGTTGAAAAAGAATCTCTACATGCAATTTTATTATTCAACACTTTATATGCATGTATAATTTTCCACTATGTGTGCTATCAAAATGTCAGGATTTTTAACATGCCTGTTTGATGTTTCTTTATAAATGCGAACTACATCAACCTTTTCGTTCTTCTAAATAAACCTTTCAGATTGATACTTATTAAGGATAAATAAAGATTATCATTTAATATCTTTTTCTTTGTATAAAATCTGAACTTTTTCTCAGTGTTTTCTTAGCCTCATGTTTGAATGGATATCATTCAATTTCTTCCTTCCGTCAGCATTGCAAGAAGAGCTTAGACTCACTTCAAACAAAGAGCTTGCACTGCTTGATGAATCCCTTTCAATGTCCTCTAAAGAAGGTTCTTTTAACTCTAGAGCTGTGACTCACTTATGCCCCTTCCAGCGTTGTCATTATAGTGTCTTTCCTTTTACCACTGCCCCACTTAACCCCAACACCCTGTTGTCGTCATAGTATCTTTTCTTTTACCACTTACTTCCCTTTACCCCAGAATCACATGTCACCTGTGCGTAATGAGCTGTGCTTTATATTTCCTTTGATGTATAGCAAGTGACTTCCATCATCATTTTATGTCTATGTCCTATTTATATAGGACTGGTTATTGTACAGAATTTGGTTTTTGCCTCTTCTTTTTCTTTTGAAGATAATTCATATCTTTCACTTATGTCCTGTTTTGGAAATAAACGTTTGAAGTGAGAAGGTACAACTTTGAAAACATTCCATTGAAACAAAATTTCATATTGAATTCCCCAGAAAACATGTCACTCAAACAAAATTTCATGTAGAATTCCCCAGAAAACATGCCACTCAAACAAAATTTCATGTAGAATTCCCCACAAAACATTCCATTGAAACAAAATTTCATATAGAATTCCCCAGAAAACATGCCACTTAAACAAAATTTTATATAGAATTCCCCAGAAAACATGTCACTCAAACAGAATTTCATTTAGAATTCCGGATAAAACACGCCACTTAAACAAAATTTCATTTAGAATACCCCTGAAAACATGCCACTTAAACACAATTTCATATAGAATTCCCCAGAAAACATGCTTCTTAAACAACATTTCATATAGAATTCCCCATTGAGCAGTATTTATAGATCATTTTATTTATGGTCAAATTATTCCTGTTGGCTTGTGGGCCTCTTCTGCTCAGGCCTTTTTTTTCTTTTTTTTTTTTATAATAATAGCATGCAAAAGAAATAAACACAATGTTGTTAAGTTTGGACATACAGCCTTTGTAAAAAGCTATCAAGCTATCATCCTGCTGCTGCATTCCTGAGGGTTGATTAAAATTTAAGAGCCTTTAAGGAAGTAATAATGTGGTATGTGTGGTTTGTTACATAAAAACTGTGGTAATTTATCATAGTTGTTTATTTTGTTTTTATGCCAATTTTCACATATTTACATTTTGCCTTATATTTCTCTTATCCCCTCTCAAGTTTTTTCATTTACTCATTTTTTTTTTACATCTTGGCACTGTGCTTTATTTTCTTTTATTCACAGCTTGAAAGAAAAAAAGAATGTGCATCTTATTTAATTCTTGTGAACCTGTTATTTTGGTAGATGTGCAGAGCTTTTCATTCCCATTGTTATGTTTAACCTTTTATTTATTTCTTCTTTTTATTTTTTTAGTTAAAGTTTGTCTTATAAAGATAGGTTCTGTTTTTAACTTTTGTTAGACAATTTTTTTTGAGAATCTAGATCAAGTGTTCCTTTTTTTATCACCCATTAGTCTTGAGTGCTATCCAGATACAAACAATACTGGTAATTGGATTGCAAATGATAAAAGTGATGTTCATTCTTGGTTTATATGAATTGACAATATCTTCAAATGAGCTTTAACCTCAGTGTTAATTAGGTACAAATTTGTTTGGTTCCTGTTGGGTTTTTGTTTCCTATTAAAAAACAGCAGTTTTGTCATCATCGCCATATAATCTAAAGAGGTTAATAGGACACACCATAGATATTAGTATTAATAGCGTGCTATATTTTGTCTTAGTTTTTTGTTTGCATTTATAGGGGGGGATGGGGGAGAGGGATATTTGGATTGCAAGGATTGTACCATTTAACATATTACGCTCAAAATTTTCATTCATTATGTATGTTTGTAACGTTTACCATTCATTATAATATATGTTTGTTACATTTCAACATGGTTTTGATGAGACTGTATAATGTGATGAGAATATGTCTCATGTCGAAGTCTACTTTAACTGTTTCTTGCATCTCCTTCCCAGTGCCAAAGGGCGTCACCGTGGCGATCATCAAGCCAGATGCAGTGGCCCAAGGCAAAGTGGATGAGATCATACAAGAGGTCAGTGTAGCTTTTCTTGGCAGGGACTTGTGGGAAAAGGGGTTGTATTTTAGGAGTGCTGTGGAGGATATGCTTCATTGTGTGTGTGTGTGTGTGAGCATGTGCATATAATGTGTGTGTGTGTGTGTGTGTGTGTGTGTTCGTTTTGAAAGGAGAGGTATCTAGCCTCATCATCAAATTGTGCTACTTAGAATTGAGGCAAAGAACGTTTTCATCAGTACTATTTAAGAAGAGGTAAGTCATTCCTATCTTGATGTAGATTTTGACAATTTTTTTATTTTAAGTTTCAATTTTGGGTGAATGAGAGAGAAGAAGTTCAAAAGATGAGCAGCATGTCCTTTCCCAATATCACCAATTAAGCACAGACCGTCCAAACATGGTCACTACCCAAGAAAATTTTTTTTCTGCGGATGGCAACTCTTTTAGCATCCATACCCATCCTTCATGTCCACTCTTTGGTGTTATCATTTGCTCCACTCTAGCCTGTTATAGCTTTTGACATGTCCAGCCAAAGTGTTGCAATTTTCATACCTTCAAGGCACATAGTGACTAATTGGGTGGTACCTTTAGGAGCACCCATAATTCATCATCGCTATGACTGTCTATGAATTGCCCTAAAAATGCCCAATAGATTTCATCTCAAATTTGGTAGTTTATTCCTCATCAGTTTCTTTCCGACTGTAGCATCCATAGGCATCTTTTCAGACCTTCATATATTATATTATCATGAAAATCATCTTGGAAAAGTGAATTAACTTAAAGGAGCATGTACAAGCTGCTGCTTGAGGAGTTAAAAAGTTAAAAAGTAACTGGCTTGACCTCAGTAGAGGAAGCGTATTCAGAATAGAAATAAGGATGTGATGATGAAGATGGAGATGTCTATGAGGATGGATGACAATGATGATGACTGCCATGCCTATGTTCCACAGATGACAGACAACGGTCTGGAAATTATTGCCAAGGAGGACAGGGAAATGACGGAGGATGAAGCCATGGAGTTGTACTCAGAGCTGCAAGATGAGGTCGGTCTCCTGTCTGTTTCCTCTTTGATATGTCTTACTTCTCTTAATTCTTATGTATCTCACCCTCCCTTCCTCCTCCTCCTCCTCTTCTTCTTCTGTCACTTCCTCTCTGTCCATTTTATTCGCCCCGGACAAGAGCCTTTTCTGTCTATTTTTTTGCTCTTTTTTTTTTTTCCTTTCTCTCATGCCTGACATTTGTATTATTTTCTATGTCATTCATGATCTCGTTTTTTTTAGTAGTCATCCTGTCTTTTTTGGGAGAAACTGAATATTATCATCATGTTTCATGACCTTGATCGTAAATATTCTTTTCAGTCTTACTTCAACGACCTCATCAAGTTCATTACCAGCGGCCCATCATGTCTTCTGGTAGTCACATCCGGCAAATCTGGGGATACGGTTGTGGTAGACTGGAGAGAATTGATTGGCCCAACGCAAGTTGAGACAGCCAAGGAAGAGGCTCCGGACAGGTACTATTCAGTGTCAATTTCTTGTCATAGGACAGATAAGGAAATTATACAAACATGTTTCTCTCTTTCTTTCTCTCTCTCACTTTCCCTCACACTCTCACTCACCTTCTCTCTCACTCTCTCACTCTCTCACTCTCTCTCTCTCTCACTCTCTCTCTCTCTCTCTCTCTCTCTCT
>JBCJKE010028864.1:0-12319 GCA_039654525.1 Melibe bucephala | reverse complement strand
TCACCATCACCATCACCATCACCATCACCATCACCACCACCATCATCATCATCATCATCATCATCATCATCATCATCGTTGTCGACGTTGTCTTAGTCCTCATCATCATCCAGTGCTGTGTTTGTTAGCCTTTGCTGTCCTGTAAATTCTTAGCATTCTTCCCAAGAGCAACATTTCTATGACTTCAGGCTTCTTTTTCATGTCTTTATTTATTGTCTAGGATGCACAATCATACTTAAAGATGTTTTCACTTGTCTTTCTTTTTCTTTTACAGACTCATATTTTATAGAATAAGTTCGATATAGGAATGGTATTTCTTATTTTGTTCACTTAACTTTGCCTTCTGTTTCATAATTCCATCATAGTAAAAATTATTTTTCTATTTCATTCATTATCAAGGCTTTATTATCTGCGAAAACATGGACTTCAAGTTTATATTACAGTCTCAATTTTTGGTCTCAGCATTTCAAAGAAATAGAGGGTAAGTAGTGTTTGGTAGTTTGCCTTCTTCTGCTTTTGATTTGCACTCTTCATGCCAACGTAAGTTTTGAAACCTTCTTGAAATTTTCATATCATCATTATTCATTGCCATCTTTGCAAAATCATTTATTGGAATTGATGAGTGCTTCTGTTGCAATGATTCATGATAATATTGATATGAGATGCTCTTGTTATCGATATCATTGCTTCTCGTCATTATTGTAATCATTCAATTCAATTCAAATTCAGTTAAAATATAAAATCAATTGGTTTATGAATCTGTAAAGTAGTAACAAAGACTTGCTGACTTTCAGACAGAAGTAATATAAGCATTGTGTTTGTGTCATATATGCAGTGTGCATGCATCCCCTAAATCTGTCCCTCTGCTGATGGAACATCCCATCCATCCAAGTGATGCCAATCTGCTGTTGTTCAAATGAAGAGTGAACTAGTGTAATTTTATATTTGGTATTGGTGAGTGGAGTGAGGAAGCAGAGTTGCTGGTGACATACGTTTCAATGAATTTGTTTGTTTTGTAATGTAGTAGTTGAATTTAAAATACAAATATAAATTAATACAATACATTTGTACTACTATTCGTCCCTGAAAAGCACCGCAAATCGAAGCAATTAGGGTAAATATGCTTGCTAAAGTGTTAAATCACAATGTCCTGATTGGAATTCAAACCTATAACACATTTCAGTCATGAGTCCAAATTACTACCATGATCTATGATCATACTATGATCACAATTTACATTTTGTTTGTTATGGGGAAATTATTTCTACTTTTTTGTGGATTACCAATGCTACTTGTCCTTTAACAAACTTGAACATGAAAGTCAGCGGGGCATAAGTATCCTCCTTTCCTGCCTTCAGGAGAGTTTTGGTGCTTTGTCGTTGCAGGAAAGTCAGTGGAGCATAATTGTCCTCCTTTCCTGCATTCATTAGAGTTGTGGTGCTTTGCAGCATCCTTGTACTTCAAATAAATGACTAGCACAATTAAACCCTAGGTGTAACAAGTCTTTTTAGTTACGTTGCATTTAAGGCAATTTGAGTACGGCATTTTAGATTTTCCGGCAGGTAAACTCCAAGACAAGGATATTGATACGTTAATAAAAAGGCACACAAAAGGTTTCTTTTCTTTTCTTTTTTTTATTTTTCTTTTTTCTTTCATTCTTTTTTGTTGTTTTTAAATAATATTTGTCATGGCATAGTATGCATTATTAATTAATAAAACATTTAGAAAATGGCAATGTTTGTTATTCAACACCAAATACTTTTCCAGTTCCAGTCTCTCTGGCATTGACAATATGGCAATGGCAATAAATTGTTATTATTAAGGACTTTCTTTTACTAAATGAAGGATGTTAACGTGATCTAGTGTTGTTGCAATTTGATTTCTATGCTTGTGATGTAGCATTTCTTGGCATTGGATGACATTTCCCCAAATCAGTAGCAGTCTTCTTGACAAGATTAAAATAGCAATAAATCAAGCAATCATCTGTGAACAACCCCACATTTAAACTACACCCACTCTGGCAGATCTATAATAATTATAAAGCAGAGAAGCAGTTACAAGTAACTGTCCCAAGACACTCCTTTGTGGATGCTTTGGAGATGAAAATCATTTTATAGAATCAATTTTCTTCTCGCACAAGTCTCATGTGTTGATTTGTTAGAAAATTTTCCCACTACATATCCAGTCAGTGGGTTCCTGGTGCCGCATTTTTTCAATTGGCATTTCCTTTTGGGGCAAGTGTGTCAAAAGTTTTGGAGAAGGCATGTATGTAAGTTATTTAGAGTTTATTCTCCTACAAACATCCTGATCTCAAGTGATGAATGAGATATATGAGGATGTTGACTACCCTCCAGTAGTGAAGGAAAATTTATCAAGTGGTGTACTTGCCAGGAAACAACTGTTGATATCAGTCAATGCATTTGATTACTTTGAAAGTAGCACATAAAAGACCAGAACAAATGGCCACTAAAATGGCAAACCAAGGAATGAAACAGATAAGTGTGAGAATAAGTCTAAGAAACAGTTTCCATAATATGATAAACAGAAATGAATAAAGCTATTTGAAAACTCATGCCATATGCTGATAGAGACACTTAGTTGGTTATTTTGTGGAATGAGGAGATAAGAAATAACTAAAAATGTAATAACCAATATCAGCATTTGGTTGCATAAAATGACTGCCAAATGCGTGAAATTGCATCTCTTTTGTATCTGAAAGTTTTGCAAAAAATTTGGACATGTAGACATTTTGTACTCTTCGATGTTCATGAAAGTGTTCAGCAATGCATCAGTGATTCAGAAATATAATTTACTAATTCAAAGTTTACATTTTCTTTTCAGGGCAATTTGGCATTGCAGTGACAACCTATTTTCGCTTTATACGATGGCTTGTGAAAGTGAATTTCATTGTATTTTTCTTCTTCTTCTGCTTTCTGTACGTCCCCAAGTTTGTGGGTTTTGTTAGCCCTAGCATCAATCTTTTTGTTGAAGAGGCCAATCCAAATGCCAGTAACTTCAACAAATATTTATATCAAGCCTTTACATGTAGTAGCTCTTACTCAAAGTATCTCAATAATGTTACATCAACATCAGGCATTGGAGTCATCTTTGACATTATTACTGGAACAGTAAGTAGCCTACAGTACCTTGTGAGATATTTTCTTGTATTTTCCATTGTGTTATAATATAGGATATGAGAGTTGACTAACAGAGTCTCAGAGATTAGCATTGAATCAGTGTCAGTGAATTTATTAATCTGAGATGCACTTTAAATTAATATGAGAAACACTTCATGTATACATGCTTTCCATTTACTTATTTGTACGAGTTGAAATAGTAGTATACAAGTAAATGACATACATTAAAATGTGTTAGTAAATTTCCAAATGTAAGCTTTGAACATTCTAGAATTTGATGTGGTCCTTGCAAATTGAAAGATTCATGTAATACAAATGTATATGTATACATTACCTCTCTGCTTTTTCCATCCTACATAAAGTTTATTTATGGTAAATTTCCATGATTTTCTTTGAAAGATAGTTGTATAAATTTGCATGACTATTTATATTATTGATGTAATTGGCTGGCCCATCAAACCTCACGAGGGGAGGGTTAAATATTTTGAAAGAGGACAAAAAAAACATATTTCCTTTGCCTTGTAGACCCTATTTCTGCTTCAGAAGAGTTGGATGGTGTGTGGTGTGCATGGATAATATACTCAGCACTATCAGGGTCAAATACTATAAATATGGTTATTGTAAGGTTTCGAAGACTGAGTCAAACCTTGTATGGTAGCAACAAAGTTAGGAGTGACTGGCCACCTTTTGAGCTGACTAAGATAGGATGACCACTAAGATAGGATGACCCATTCCCATGTAATCCTCAAGAATGCTAGGTGGATAAGAAGTCATGTACCCCAGTATTGATTTGAAGTGCTCAATAGTCTTGGGGACTGATTTGCAGGCATAGTAAATGTCATTGTCTACAATAAATTAGCCATACCAACAAATAAGCTGCACTATTAAGTAGACCACATTAGCAGGTAAGCTGCAAAGATCTTAGCAAATTGAGAAATCACAACAGGAATTTATCATAGATTTTGCGTTTGGATTTCAGCATTTCAAATTGTTTTCTTCTCAGTTTTTGACATGCATCTTGATCAAGTAGAATGAAAACAAGATGTGTTTGATTGGGTCTTAGATGATGTCTGTGTGTGTAGTGCATGACTTTTTAGTTGAAGAGATCGTGATGAACAATTCTGAATGTATATCGTAATTACTCATTCAGTCTGTTAAAAAAAAGATCTATCAAATGAACACTTAACAGGATGTAAAAGTTAGAACAAAACGATGAAAAAATCCAAGTAATTGCCTCACCATTGTATTTGCTGTAGAGTTGAAAATGGGAGAAAAAATAAGTCCATTTATAGAATTGAGTTTGATTGTTAAATTTGCTCTGTAATTTTTAAATAGGTCAAATACATACATTGTGCAATTGCATTAAAGTTGAATTGATCAAATTGGACATCTTCCATACCATTTGACACTTTGAACAAGCAAGTAAATGAATGAAAAAAATGAAAAATGCAGCATTCGATAAATTTATAATCATGCATCCCATCTGTTTTATTAGGTATATAAATGCATAAGTCATAAGCATCTAAATGATTCATCCTTAATTTTGTACATTTTTTGACTTGCAGGGCCACCTTGAAGACAAATTCCTATTCTATGGCCAGTTCAACAATTTGACCATGACCTATTATTCCCTTGATGGAGTGATCAAATCTTTTTCTACAGATTTCAATATGGGCCTGTCATACATGCTTACTATGATCTTGACCTTTTTTCTTGTCTTCATCTTAATTGTCAGAAAGTAAGTGGTCGCAATGATTTAAATAACATGGCATAAATAAATCATGGAAAAGATAGCTTTGTAGGAAATTACCTTACTCCTTACATGTACTGAGTACACACACACACTCTCTCTCTCTCACACACACACACACACACATACACACACACATATACACACATGCACACTCAAACACCCTTACATACACACCAACATGTATGAACATGCACTTGAATGGAAAAGGTGACAGGATGCATTATATGTGATGGCGACCAAGTCTGATTGTATGGTTCTCTCATGATTATTGAAATGCTGTTGCATCATCTATTTTTCTCTTAGTAAGAGGGTATTGCTAGTTAGTGGTGTTGTTTGAGATGTGGGGATTGGGTGGGGTGCTTTCCCTGACAGCTTATTTGAATTCACCTAAAACGAAATGAGTGTGATGGATACAGGCTTAAAGGGTTTATTTTTGACATTTCTGTGCTTCATTCTTATGAGGAGAAAGAACAAAGGATATCTGGACTGAGCTTTCATTCCTATCACTATCTTTTTGTAAGAAGATCAGCTTAACTAATTCAGCATTGCATTAGTATCTTTTAAATAGATTAGATAATATGGTGTAACTTTCGCCCTTTGAAATGCAAACATTGCATCATTGCTAATTTTTCCCATTCCTGAAGTCAAGGCAAAATGAATTATAGTTTGTCTCAATCTCATGTCTGTGTTCCATGTAATATGGTTGACGCCTGTTAATTACAAACTCAGTTAAACACAACTTCTGCCATTTTGCAACTATTTCTCAGAAATGGATTTTATCTTTATATGTCAATGCCTTATTGTCACTCACTTGGGTTTATCACAACACAAATGACAACTGAACAAGCCATTGTTAACTCTACTTCACTTCACTCATCACATTACTCTCATCATTAGGGGTATCTGATAGCAGAAGAAAGTGACCTTTTTCTCCAAGCACCTCTATCAGTTACTGTATGAATGAGATATTGGTGACAGTCCAGTCTTTGATGTTATCAGATCAAGACTGTAATGCCTTTTCTTTCACCCACTGTGTCCTGCATGATAGTTTTTATAAGACTGTTATGCCGAGTGATATGGCCAAATCAGCCAAGCTTCCGTCTTCTTATTGTGGCTACGAGGGGTTCTTGTGGATCAGCATGAGAGTTGATTAGGTTGACATGTTCATTAGTAATAACTATGGTCTCGGTGAAATACCAAGTTTTTTTGGAAGCTGTTTGCTTCAAATGTCTCGATTTTCTTTTCTGTCTGCCACCAATGTTCATGATTCACATCCACAAAGGAGAATGGATACTATAAGGGATTTATAAAGTTTAATTTATTTCCAAGACAAATTTTGCATCTCCGTATTTTGTGTAATTGAGACATTGTAGATGTTGCTTTGGTTGTTTGCTCTTTAATTTCTTAGGATGATGTACATCTATCGTTATTGTCGCCACAAGATATTTAAATTTGCTGACTTCTTGTAGATGTTGACCACTCATAATTATGTTGTCATGATTTCCCTTGGTTGAGTTGGACCTATTTTTGAATTCTCTGTGCTGATCTCCATTCCAACTCTTATTCAATTTAAATAATCAGAGATTACAAATTTTTCTACCTCCAAGTTATATAGACATATGATGGTCTTGCAGAGTATTCATCATTTTTTTTCTCCAGAAAAAGATTGAAGAGAACTGGAGAGAGTAGACAGCTTTGTCTCACTCCAACTGTCACCTCAAAAGTTTCTCCTATATTGTTGTTCATGAGTACTCCACTCTTTGCATTGTCATAATGTGCCTCGATGGTTCAAATTAGTCCTGTTTCTACATTGAATCCAATGAGGACATGCCATAATAGGGTTTGTCAGATACGATCAAAAACTTTTTTTTTTTAATCAACAATGTTGTGGAATAGATCCTTTTGATGTTGTAGATGATTTTTCACTCATTATTCTACAGTTAAAAATCTGTTCCACTGTGCTTCTTCCTGCTTTGAATCTTCTTGTTCTTCAGCAAGTATTTCTTCTGTTTGAGACTTCAAGCAATTTAAGAGGATACCAAACATGACTTTGCTCAAATGGCTGATTTAACATGGTTCAAGTTTGACCCTTCTTAGGAAGTGGGATAACTGAATATTGTGTCCATTCCTTTGGTCATTTCTTTTATTTCTAAATTTTCTGACTAGAGCTATGTAATGCATTGATGATATGGTCATTATTCATTTTAAAGAACTCTGATGGAATATTGTCTATAGCTGGTGATTTCCCTGGCTTCAGTTTCTTAATCGACTTTATGGCAATTAAGAAACTGTCAACTCTTACAGTGGGAGAAAATGAAAAGATGAAAATGCATCAATGAGAAATTCTCTCAAAGTTTTGAGCTTTTCAATCAAAAATGCCCTATTTATAATCTTGGATAAAAATGTCAGTGTTTGATTGCATCCACATAACTGTCATAAGTTTGCTCAGAAAGTCAAGCAATAGTTTGTAGGCAAAGTATAAATTTTTTTTTTTTAAATTACTCTATTCAAAAATTGTTTACTTTAATATAGATGCCATTATATCATGCTCATGAGGAGCTTAAAAGTAATAATATATATAAAAAAAAAAAGAACCCCTTTCCTTGTATTTACAGATCAAGTAACTTCATCCAGGAGATGGTATTTACATGCCATGAACACTTTTCCTTGTATTTACAGATCAAGTAACTTCATCCAGGAGATGGTAATTGATTTGGAAAGTAGTTCTGCAGCATCTTATTCAAATGCAGTGTTCAGCAGCTGGGACTATTGCATCAACTCTGAAAAAACAGCATACTACAAGCAGAAAATTATCTTCAATTTGTTTCAAGTATACCTTATTGCTAAAATATCAATCACCCCTTTATTTCTTCCTTTCCATTGCCCCTCATCAATGTTTTTTGTAGTTGCCCTTATTTTACATTAATGTTAAAAGTAAGTTTTGATTCCACCCTCCGCTCCTCCTCTCTCCTCGGAATAAAGCGTTTTTATTTTATTTTTCTAAGCAAATATTTTCGATTCATGTAGTTTTCACTAAATGCTGTTGGCATTACTGAACCAAGAACGTTTTACATGTCCCTTTTAAT
The DNA here is from genome assembly GCA_039654525.1 of Melibe bucephala. Classification (NCBI taxonomy): domain Eukaryota; kingdom Metazoa; phylum Mollusca; class Gastropoda; order Nudibranchia; family Dendronotidae; genus Melibe; species Melibe bucephala. The sequence continues at coordinate 4,343 of JBCJKE010028864.1, read as the reverse complement.
AAATCTGTAATAATTGAGAACTCTTTCAATTAGTCCACATCAATTTATGGAACCAATTACCTACCTTCACTAAATCATGTGAAAAGTTCACTCAGCCATATGCTTTGGCAGATGTTGTTAATCATTAAATAGATATATCTGTAAAATGGATGCTGCCCTGTAGGGTTCATGAAAGTTGAGGCAGTGTTTTATATTGAATAAGCCTATAGATGACCTTTTAAATGAGCTAAGAGTATGATTAAGTTGATATGTAGCCTACCATCAAAGAGTCCTTTTTATTTATTCCTTAAAAAAACTGTAAATCAACTTTGAATTGCTATAACACATCGTAGGTCGTGGATTATCATTTATGAAATAAATTATCTTCTTCAAGGCAAAATTGGAAGAACAGGAAATGAAGAGGCGATCTCAAATCCGCTCTAGAAAAGAGCTCACCCTTCTTTATGTTAAGAGAGGCCTCATTAACTTTCTGGTCATCATCATCTTAGCTGGCAGCTTTGCTTCCATCTACTTTGCGACTGTCTTTCTTCTAAAGGTAAACTATTACATGTGAAGCTCATTGCAAAATATATTATCCTCAGTTTGGCAAATCTCTCCAGCTTTTGAGTAATTCTACCACTAATTGTTCATCAAAATATTGTGGAGTTTTTAGATACATGTACTCCGAAAGTTAATGTGATGTATTTGCCTCATATGAGACTTCTTCCCCTTCAAAATATTGAATACTTTCCTCTTTTTGAGTTATAAGTTAATCAAAATGGACATTGTAGTTTCATGGAAGTAACTCTAACATTTGAAATTTTACTGACTGGTTTGAATTGTTTAATAAACATTTTAAATCTCAACATCTTTCTATTTAGAATAAAATTGAAATCTTGATCTGAACCTATGTCTATTTAAAAGTAACACTGATCATAGGCCTTTCATGAAATAATGTGATAGGCAAAACAGTCAGGCTTTACTTTGTCTGACACCAGACATATGGAAAACTTTTTGATTATTGACTGGATACATGATTATTATGAAATGTAGTGTGCTACATTTTCTCTCTCTCTCCGTTTTATTCTTATGACGTCACTAGAAACAAGAAGAACACCTGAGTGACATTCTCCAAGCCATTATTGAATTTTTGCCATCTATAATCATAAGTGTCCTCAACTTGGCTGTGCCTGCTATTTTCTTACTGCTGGCAGAGAAGGAGGAATATACACCCAGCAGCAGCTCAAATATCACAATCCTCAGGTATTTTATCAAACTACATTGTATAACTCACTCATTTTAATGTACAGGAGAGTAAGCTTTATTTTTTGCAACAGATAATTTTAGTTTAAACTTTATCTTTTTGTTATTTCTTCTGTTTTTGTCTACAGAGCTGTATTCTTGAAGATTTCCCTTGTTGGAGTTCTTGTCGTCTCCCTGTACTACCGTCTCCAGTCTGAAAGGGACAGGGATTTGTTTTTATGTCCTGAAGAGAAAATGGTTAATCTGACCAGTAAATGTTGTGGCAATGCTTTATGGAACTCTGGCGGTGGATCCTCAGGCCAAAGAGGCAGTGTCAGGGTGGGCAGCATAACTTTTAAATCTCATAGATCTCTATTAAACTCAAAGGAACCATTCACACCTTATTTTGAATATATGTTTAAAGCTGTATACATCTCTTCCAGGATAGTGGAACAATGTATGAACTGGTCTTCATGCATTTTGTAGGATAATTTGTTGAGAATTTGTTGATCAAAAGTATCAAAACATATATTGTTTTCTTAACATAGATAAACTATCACTGAAGCTCTATGTGGGCACCATAGGAGGCTAAAAGCAATTCCTTTCTCTTTTTTACCACTCTTCGGATTTTATTGAAATAAAGTTACAATCTGAAAGTGAATATATGGTTTAGACTTGTGCATGGGCAATGGCCCACTTTTCTTTGTTGAGGTAGCAGTTTCTTTGATTGTATGCTGGAAATGGTTTCTGCCCCTCATCTACCTAAGCTACTGTCATCCCAGCCCTAGAAAATAAAAAAAATATGCAATGTCACTTTGAGTACTCTTTGTGATTTTACTCAATACCAATTATTTCATTAGCTTGATTTGAAGAGATGTGCCCACAACTAGGCCACAAAGATATTTGGATGATTCTCTGACTTTTACCTGTTGGGATATGTCAAGGACATTATATATGCATCCCTACTTGTTAATATTGAGACTACTGAGACAAGAATTTTACAAACTGTAGTGCATGAGTGAAGCAATGTAGTGTAATACATGAGTTAAATTATAGAGAAGAGTGAAATTAGCTTCAGCCTCTCGAGGTGCCTTACCCATATTGAGATTCAGTGAAAGTTTTTCTGTGATATATAAAACTTATCTCATCTGTTGAATTTATACTTTTGCTCAAAAAGTTTTCTTCATTCATTATAACTGCATTCTTTAACAGGGAAAACTGAAGTGGATACCCATATTTAAATACACTTTGTATCAACTTGATTGATATGAAATTATAATCCCTTCACTTTTGCCAAAATTGGATCTTAATTTGCCTTTAGTATGTAAGTTTATGCTTGTTTCTTGTGCATAGGCCTGCTTGTCTTTTAAAGAAGTAATTGTTGAATTCAAAGTTAAATTTGTTATATTTATTTTTGGTTATTCTTCATTCAGTGTTGGGAAACATATGTTGGACAACAGTTTTACAAACTGGCTATTGCTGACATATTCAATGTGTGCCTCATCACTCTGGTTGTTGCTGGAGTACGCAAGTAAGGAAATATAGGATTCATTTTCTCATTAAACTTTTCAAAAGATAATGGAAAACAATCTTTAAAAAACAAAACAAAACAACAGTAACAAACAAACAGAAAACCCCCAAACAAACAAACCAAAATAACCTTAATGCTTTGATTTGCTGCATTGTTCAAAATAATATATGACCCTCAAAAGTTACAGCTGATAAGACAATAAAAGTTATTATGATTTGAATGGGAGATTATTTTACACAGTTTGGAAATGGATGAATTAAGTACCAAAACACACACACACACACACACACAAAAGATAAATAAATAAAGAAGAAAATTTAAGTAGGATATCCTCTACCACAACATTTACTCAGAACTTGTCAATGCATTTTTTTGGAAAGATATAATATTAAATTATAATATATTATATCTTTTCAATAAAATTTAGTTTAACAGCTTGTATTTTTCATAGAGATTTGGGAAGAGTAGCCATACTCTGCATGGCAAAAGAAGTTAAAGAAGAAGTTTAAACTGCTTGTGATGAATTCATAAGATTTGGTTTGGTCAAGTGTGGGTCAAGTGCTCACTCTGATTGCTCTTATTGGGCTCATATCTTTACACACCTTGCCTGTGGTTATCTGTGTCTTCAAATGATATGGCCACACTGGAATATGAGTAGGTGCATGCTGGCCATATATTCTCTCTCTCTCTAGGTTGCTTCTGGAGCTTCCAGTTGGCAGACAATCTCTCTCCATTTCTGTCTGTCTCTGCACACATCAACTACATTTCATATGCTCTTGATTTTTTGTTTATTCCATTATATTCATTAACCACATGTTTCTTTGTCTACCTCTTCCTCTCTTTCCCTCAAGCCAATCAAATAAAAGCATAGATAAGAGTTTTTCTTCTCGTGTGATATGGCCGAAATATTATTATGCCACCTTTGTTTTCATAATTTGTTTAAGTAGTGTTGGAGGTCTTGTTATATTTTCCAAAATTTGATTATTTGAAATTTGATCTTTCCAATTTACATTCAGTAGTTTTCTATAGCACTATATTTCGAAACTATATATTCTTTTTTGTTCTTCTTTCCTTTAAGTCCAGGCTTCACTTCTGTGTCTTAAAACAGACCAGATGTAGCATTCTAAAAATCTGATTCTTGTGTTCAGTTTTAATTTTTGATTGCATAGCAAATCATCCATTTTTATCAAACATGTCTTTGCTGTTCCTATTCTTCTCTTTATTTCAAATATGCAACGGTCGTCATCTATAAGGTAGCTTCCAAGACATTCAAAACGATGATTTTGATCAATAATATTACAATAGTTATTAAAGGAAGTTTGTTCTTCTTCTTTGGTAACTGCCCACCTTCATCAAGTTGAAGTTTCTGGCATACACCTGGGCTTGTATTCTAATAGAAGTATGGGTGCCCAGCCACACTCTCTTCCCCACTGATCGTTGCCTCTTCTAATTGAACCCAGAGTAATGGACTGGTCAATAAGTCTGAGGTAGAAGAGGTTGTAGGGGTGAATGATTCCGAAAGAACTTTGGTAGGAATTGAATTTTGCCAGGGCGGCGGCCGATATGGCCTGCTCTTTTCGATTTTAACCAC
>JBCJKE010028863.1:0-16433 GCA_039654525.1 Melibe bucephala | reverse complement strand
CCCCCCCCCCCCCCCCCCCCCCCCCCCCCCCCCCCCCCCCCCCCCCCCCCCCCCCCCCCCTCCCCCCCCTCCCTCAATTTCTTTATTTTCTAGTTCAATTATCAGCTCTGTATTTCTGAGCAATGAAAACATAAAAGGATAATGTAATTTCTATTCATAATTCTGTTAATTTATTATTCTCAACTATCAATAAAAGAATGTTGGCAATGTATATGGGTTTAGTAGCCATTTCATTAGTAATTATATATACTTACATTTAGATGTGCAATACTCTATGATAAATGTAATGCCATTGAATGATAAAACCTAGAGCTATAAATATAATTTTTTTTTTTTATTTTGTATGTATTTAATTTTGTTACGAGCTTTGTCTTTCACTTTCAGTAATCATTACCCTCTTCATTTGAAATGCAAATTTAGATTGAAATTATGTTCAGTCTCAAAATGGAACAGAAACATTCCAAATAAATTAATGTTTGCTTTAATTTTCCTGATGCATTTTGACTTGTATGTAATTTCTTAGAACAAAATTGTAACTTTGTTGTTTTTCCTTGTTCACTTTAAATGCATCAGTCTGCACATAGATCAGAAAATAAAATATGGGAGGAATATATAGAATATTAAATGTATCTCTTGTCTTTTCTTTATCTTTCCTGATATGAATGCATGTCATTGAGAGGAAGCTTTGAGGAAGACGTATTCATTGGGTATTTAAGCTATAACTGCTAATTTTCTCAAATACACAATATAATAATATATACATCATTGAATCAAACTAGCTGTGATGATAGAGACATTTCTATCATCTTTTATTCACTTCATGTTTAAAATAAAAATTAGACATCATTCTACATTAATGACTAGTTTACATTTAACAGTGAACTAATATTCAATGATCCATTTCTGAGGACCATAATATTTTTTCCCTAAATATCAGTAAAATGTTTCTCACAGATTGAAAAAGTGACAATTGCTGATAATCATTATTCAGCGACATGAAAACATTGTAAAGTTTAAAAAAGTTTTAATTACCTTAGTTTAAAAATCATTATATTAGAACATCATGAAAAACTTGCATTTCAATAAATAAAGCTGAGAAAGAATGAATACTTTTACTAATTAAGGTGATGACATCTTGCCCACAATCAATCAATTTCCAACCTCTCACTCTTTCATCAAGCCTCAATTGAATGGCAAGGAAAGGATACTTTTTGAATGATTCTGAATGACAAAAAACTTGTTTTCATTTTTAGTTTTAGTTCATACAGATCTATTTGTTATCAGTTGGACTTGACTACCAATGGGTTGGAAAGCCGAAATATACTTGGAATCATAGCACTGATTTGGTGAAAGAGCTCCTCTGAGAGACCCTGAGGAAAAAAGTGGATAAAAAATGCTGATTTCTCATGGTTCCCACGGATTGCTAAAAGGTTTGAATCTCAAATCTTAAATTCTCCATCTTGCTAAACAAGTTAAGCACAAATTTCAGTAACAAATGTTCCAAATATGGAAAACGAACCCTTTCAACAGAAGAGAGAAGTAAATGATTCTTATATTAACTCACTTCGGTCTGAGCTATTTTTAGATTTACAACCATTAGAGTCTGGGCATTTGTGGGCAATTTTTAAAAAATCACTAAAAAATTGCATTTAAACATATATCAATGAAACTTATACAGCTGGCATGACAATGGACATATTTTGAATTAAAATAAAAATCATTAGAATATATTAAAAACTTTTTTTTTTTAAATGTGAAAAAATGTCAAATGTTAGCATCCACAGAAAATTTGTTTGCTTGCATAATATCACGTGATTCATCAAAATAAAGCATTTTATTTAAAAATCCTTGTTTGGGTGCTTTAAAATTATTATTAGATCTATATAAAAACCTCGAAACTACCTCGAAAACGACCTGCCGTGATTGTATGGTGCAAAAAAATACACAGGATTTGCGAGTGGACGGCTCGGTTAGTAATACGGCTTGATTTGTACTATCTTACGAAAAAAAATTCCTATAAAATAATTGATTCCATCTAGGCAACTACCGATATCTGTTATGTGTTAGGCAATAGTAAACAAAGCGTTTCATAGTGTTTGTTGCAGCTTTCGCGTACATTTTCAAGGCGTTTGTCGCAGCTTTCGCGTAAAACTATGGGGTGTAGAGGATCGCAATGGTCGATGCCACAGGCCCTGCGGCATCGGTCGCTGGTGACAGATAGAGCTTGCCGCAACATCTGCTGGATTAGACCTAAGTGAGTTAAAATACCCCTCCGTAAAAAAACAACAAAACAAACAAACAACAAAAGCAACAACAACGAAAAACCCCAACAAACAAATACAAAACAACCCCCAAAAACAAAAAAAAACCCAAAACAAACAAACAAACAGGGTTAGTTTCAAGTCATTTTTCCTGTCAAGCTACAGGTATAGATGATTCAAAATGTAAGCACAGAACAGTAGATCTATAGAATAATAACGCGCTACAACTAGGCTTACACACATGAGATGTACTTGTACTGTCGTAAGCATAGTCCAACCGTATGTCTGCATAGCGTACGCTATATTTTTAGTTACCAAACACCCATGTGATGACAATTTCAAGGCAAGGCTAGTCTATGACAGGCCTGAGGTGTGTTTGGATGCTACTGGTAGAAGTAGTTGCATTACTACCGCCGCCTAGTGGGCTTTTCACTCAATCAGTACTGAGCAACATATTATGTCAGCATGATGTGGGCTATTTTTAGTCACGGGTTCGTGGGCTTTTCAGACTCCTAAGGCAGGGAAAATTTGCTTGCACTGCTTGAGCAGCAGGTAGAAAGTTAGAAGAATCCGTGAATATGTTTGACAAATGCATGAAAAAAATGTAAAGAAAATAAAGGAAAATATTCGAGACAAAATAGTTTGTTTGAGGAATCCGTGAATTCGATGAACGTCTGTTCAACAAATACGTTCTGCACTATAGATAAATGCACTATTTAAACAGACAAGTAAAGCAATAACCAATTCAATAGATTTAAATGAAGCAAAATGCTATTAAAAAAAATGAATTTATATATGTGCCTATTTATATACAGGAAGTCCAAAATAAGGTTAATTTCTTTGCACCCCTTAATTAGTGCTCTTACTTGAGGTACAAGAAATTGTATGGTCCTGGACTCCTGGCTGCTGTAGGTCGCCATTTCAATCATGAAACCCTTAACACATTTGAACATCAGTTCTGCTCTTTTCATACACCAAGGGATTGTCATCTCCTATTTTAAACCATAAACAATAATTGTCAGTAATGGTGGTAAACAAAGTCAAGCATTCAATCAGCAGGACAATTTTCTTTTCTCTTAATTGACATAGAAATAAAAAGTCCTCTTTACACTTGTTTGCCTTGGGGGTACTCGTAAAACCAATATTTTCATAATTCTCAATATATATCACCAAAGTGTCCCCAGAATCTCAGATAGAAAAGACAGTAAGTTGAGAGCAACTGCCAATAAATTACAAAATTATGAAATGTAAGTACCAATTGACAGGGATACACATTTTATCTAAGCATGTCAGGAATTAATCAAAGTGAAATATTAAGGACCCCTAGTAAAGATAACTTATACTAGGCTTTGATGATAATATGGAATAATAATGAATATAACTGATATTCTAAATAGTTAACTGCCAGAAACAAAAGAAAAAACAAAAAAAAACCCAACAAAACAACAACAAACAAGCAAAACAATAAAAAAGCAGCAGCAACTGCAATACAGTTCTTGGGTAGGAGACCTACTGTAATATATAATATGTATATTTCATTATGTCATGTTCATTTAATCTCACATTATTCACAATGTTTTCACAAAAGAAAGGCAGTGTGTCTTATACCATAACATTGATTTTATTGTGTATTACTGCATTGTATCAAAAAGCTATTTTTTAAAAGATTAATTACGATGAAATACAGAAACATGCCTGTGTAAAACAGGAGATTTTTTTTTTTCATGAAAGCCTTTTACAGTTGGAAGGACTGTAAATTATATCACTAACAGTCTAGGAGTGGATTTTTGAAAGATGGAACCCAGCGCTCCTCTTTCACATTGGCAGGAAGAAAATTTGTGCAAAATACCTTTCAACTGTTCACAACATTAGAACGTAAAATACTCAGATATGAACCCAAGATTTTGGACATTTTTATCAACATATCATACATCTGTTTTCGCATAACATTGTGAAGACTAAACATAAAGGTAAAAAAAGGGTAAACACCACACTAAAAAGACAAAAATGTTCCTATGAACTATCTTATATCGGGTTTCCATTCTGGTGTAAAAACTTTGTGAGAATGATGGCCATAAAATATTTACCTCTGTCATCTCATGAGTGAGCAACAATGGAATCGTGAGGGTATCAATGTCATAACGAAAGCACAGTTTAATAATATTGCGAATGCTGAGTATTACTGGGTGGCGAGATGTCACATCAGATGTACGCAAATTGTCGTTGGAAACCACATGAAAGACTATGTGAATCTCAGAAAGGTTGGAATGTTTAGTAAGGTAGAAGTCTCCTGCATGTAGCCGACATTCACCTGTTTTATCCTTAAAATAGAAAAAATTGAAATATAATTATACGGCAAAAAGGGAGAATGGATCAATTGACAACTTTTTTTTTTTTTAAATGGTCCTTAAATTAAAATAAAGGTTGTTGAAAATTAATTATTTGATAAATCTTTCCTTTCTGTTCTCAATACAAAAATTCAATTGATGTTTTCAACCTTTTAAATTTAGTTTGAAGTAATGATAATGCTGACATTCAAAAAAGGTAAATGCATGACAAATAGATTAATATTGAAAATTAAGTCACCTTTTCTTCATTTGAACCGCTGCTACTGGAACTCTGAATACTCATTTGATCCCCTTCCTCAGTAGCGACTCGTTTTTTGGCTCTGACCTCTGCCACTTTTGGAAGCTGCTTCTCAATATCACTAAACTGGCGGTCCAAGGAAGGAAAATGAAAGTCAGTGGAATTCTCACAGACTGAAGAAAACTCTGGAAAACAAATGAGAATAAAAAAATATATAATCATCACTGAATATCATAAACCTGTGAACTATAAAAGATATAATCATATGTTCATAGTCTAATCTAGGGCTGAGCAGGTAATACAGATGAAAGTGAACCAAATAGAAGAGGCAGCAGAAAGAAGGGATTTATCTGCTTTAAACAACAATAGTAAAATGTCTTTGACTACCTAAACAAATCCTCTCAGTTCTACACATTAAGAGATGGATGCAGGTTATTATAGCTAGTAAAATTGCTACACGGCAAAACTGAGATAGTGAAGGCTTGAAACAAGAGGACGTCAGTCTTACTTTGCTTGATACCAGTATATGCGTTGAGTCTGTTGTCAACCAGTAAAATCATCCCGCAGAGAGAATTAGAATACAATGACATAGCTGTCTGAAGTCGCTGAGGTTGGGGTATCACAACACCTCTGTGGAATTGCACAGTGAAGACTAAGCAAATAAAAAGCAATATATATGCCTAAGAGTGGCTAAAATGCATTCATTCCCTTATTTCCAGAAATAATACTACCCCTTTATAATTACATAATGAAAAACTTCAGAAAAGGAAAAGAAAAAGTTAAGAATACAGAAATCTTTATACCACACTGACTATGAAATCTTAACATGTGTGTATCAAAAAACTTGATCTTGATACATATATTGTGATAATAAAAACAACATTAAATATAAATAAGGGGAGCAGGGGAAAAAAGTTAATGGCAAAGTATGATTTTTAAGCCATTTATTATGGTAACAATATTTGACTTGTGAAATGGTCCAACAGATTTCATAGCTTTGACTTTTTCGTGGAATGTCCCTATGAGTGACTATTAATTTTTGTTGTTTTTTTTAGACATTTTGTTGCTTCACGAGATCTCTTTCATAATGAGGTAGTTGTTCGATGCTATTTACAGGGTTGTGATGGGTTCTCCCTGTAATGCTTGATTGTCATGGCAGTGAAAGAGAAAAGCATTGACTCTGTTTGCAGGATTGGGTATGTTCCTTCTTAAAACATGTCCATATAGCTTCCATCTCCATTTAAGAATTTGAATTGAGATAGGTATCTCATTGCATTTTTTAAAATAAATTTTATATTTTTATGGAATAAAGTGGTCACAGTGGCTCTGCGGTATCACTTTGGACTCCCACCGAGGGGTTGTGGGTTCTAGCCCTGCTGGGGACACCGTGATTAAAACACGGGACAAAGTTTTTAACATAAACTGCCTATGTTTGCGGCTCTGCTCTTGCAGCTGACGCTCAGTTTTCTGTTAAAAACCAAAGATAAATTTCTTTCGGGGATTAATAGAGTGGAATTTTATTTTTTTTATTATACTTCAATGATTTTTTTAACTTGCAGTCTGTGTAATGTTTCTTAATTATTGTTCGTCCCTTTTTGTTAGGGCCCTTGTTCGTTACATAGAAATATGGACTTCCAAGTGTGCTATACAGTTTCAGTATAAATTTTTGTTTTATCTTATTGCTTTTGGTCCATTAAGTGTCGTTTTGCGATGTCTTTTTCTTCTATCAATATTTTCTTAATTTCCATGCAGTGAGCCTGACTTCTCTCTTGTTCAGATTGGCAAGTTGTTTTATCCTTGTCGACCACAAGATTCTATTTTTTATACATTTTTTGCTATCTGCATGCATAGTTTCTTCTGACAATGACTTTTCTGTCTCATATGTTGGTGTGTTTCTTATTTTTACTACTTCTCTTAATGTATATTCCAGATAAGCAATGAACAATATGGGGCTCAGGCTACCTACTTGGGATGTTCTGTTATTGCTCTTGAAATGCATTATATTACTAGCGCCATAAATTCTTATGTTCATTCTGGTATTGCTATGAAGAAAGTGTATAAGTATAATATGCTGTTTATCATTGTTGATTTCTCTGAGACTTGAAGGAGAACACTTTCTCTAATCATGTCAAACACAGTAGATATTATTCAGTCCTGTTCTGTTCTCTTCCATATTGTCAAATTTACTTTTGCTGTGATTCATCCGTGAATCCACATGATGTCAGATGTGCGGTGGTCTCCTCTGAATCCACTTTGGGAATAAATTCCTCCAATTTTAGTCTTTTTCTTTTGAGTGCTTTCAATGATAAAGTTTTCCCGATGGTTGTGAGCTATATTCTTTACTGGTCCCTCTGGTTTGTTAGGTTTAGGTATCATGATGAAAAGTTAACTATTCATGCCAATATAGTTATTTTCGAATACTTTATTCACTTTAACAAACAATCTTTAATCAAGGATTGGAAGAGCATATTTTTAAAGTTCCCTTTTTATATCATCCTCTTCCTTAATACTGAGAGCTTCAAATACTTTAATTTAAAGATTCCTTAACTTTTTACACTTGTCCATAAAATTATAAACAGGACTTAAGAGACTGTTCCATTGTCTCAACATGGATTGTAAAAATGAATAAAAGTATGGATGCACTCATAACTGAGATGTCATGAACTTGGGACAGTTTTCTTTTGCTTGGTGAATTTCACAGAGAGGTTGTTTTTCTTGGTTTTCAGATATATGTAAAATAGTTTGTTGCAATGAGCAGTTAATATTCTTTCTTCGTTCTCTTTCTTTAGTCTCTCACTGGATAATTTATTTGAAAGTCTTACTGTCTTGAACTTACCACTATCACAAGTTGATTCATCTATGTCTTCTACCATTTTATTAAATTTGGTATTTCTTTCCTTAATTGCAGTCTTTCCAATTTTAAGTAAAATCAGTTGTGTTTCTTCTTTAATTGTGATCTTATACTGGTCTCTTGACAATTCTGTTTCTGGAACCCCTGATAATCATCTTTACTGTCTCTTTTAAGGCTGTGTAATGCTAATGCTGTCTTAGCAGCATATTTATTGACTTTTTTAAAATGAGATATTTTAACAATACACAAAACTCAAATCTTATTCTGCTAAAAAAAATGAAGAAGTTTGAGGTTTTTACCCAACTGTATGTGGTTTATGTCGGCATAAGTCTAGGATATCAGTGCAAAGTAGGCGTAAGTTGTGGGTAGTTTTCATTTGAGCACCTGAGTTGAATAAAAAATTAAAATTTAGAATAAGCAATAACAATAAATGAATGCATTGGCATAGCAATACACTTCTAAGAATATTTCTCAAAAATCAATTCCTTGACACTGTCTTAAAGAGAAGCTTTGCCAAAACATAAAGATCATAAATAATTTCATTAAACAGTTTATAAATTTCTCTTCCTGTTTGTATTAGCAATTGGATTGTCTCAAACATCAATATTTACATATCTTGAAATAATGTAAGTGAAGTCAAATTTAGCTAGGAAAAAGGAAAAGGAACACAAAATTTAGAGTGGAGTGAGTGTTAATCAGCCCCCATAGCATGTGTACACCATTAGTAATAAAATAGTAAGGTGAGGTTATCTGACAACAATGAATGCCCCAATCAGGCATTTGCTGTCTTCAGCTGGCACAGGATTAAAGGGCTTGAAACAGCCCTTCGTAGAAATTGCTTGCCTTACATTTTTCACCTATAATGCCTCAGAGGGTTATCTCAAACACATTTGTCCAGACCTGAAAAGTCTGAGATATCTGTGCTACGGTTATATTAAGGATCATTTACGTTTACTAAGTAAATCTCTGAATTAAATAACCATTGTATGCCTCCCTAATATGCCAGATGTGAAAAAATGATAACAAAACAAATTCCAAACTCTAGTCATATAAGGATGCATTTCAAAAAGCTGGTACATGAGATCAGTACCACACATTAGAGGAACCTTTCTTCCTATCAATTTTCAGAAGATTGTGATCACATAATAATGAACAGTTTAAAAAAAAAAAAAGAAGCAAAACCCAATAATACCTAGATGAATTGTGAAAGACTCCTCTAGACGTGTGATTGGAGCTTGCCTCTCTTCCTCCTCAGCATCTGGTAAGGAATTGGACATTGACCTGAGTCTCTGCCTATATTTAAAAAAAGAGGAGTGAAAAAAAAGTATAGATGGATTTTACATATTGTTAGAATTTTAAAATCCATGTTATGTCTTTGAATTCTTGCAGAATTGACAATACCTGTTACATCAAAATGTTTACCTTCTATTCTTACAAAATGAATAATTATAATGATATTAAACAAAACAGAAAATTAAACTATTAATCATCTATGAAAATGTGTTAGACTACCTTGGAATTTAACATTAAAGGCACAAAAATTAATCCCTTACAGATAAGAAGGGAGACTGGCATTGCCTTGTGAATCCTCATGCACCCTGAACATCCATTCTCTGTATTCACTTTTCTGTTGTTCATGAAGATTATTGAGTTCATTTTGCCACTTGCTCTCAATGATCTGTTGGATAAGAATACCAATGGATGTATAAATGAACAACGGTCTAAATCAACCGTAAGCTGATCGCTTAAAAAAAAAAAAAATCAAGATTGCATACTGAATGGTTATGCATGGATGATAGAAAGGTGAAAAAAAATCATATTTAATACAAATAGACTGTTACTCGCTTTTCTTAAAATTAGAGATATGAATATTGTTTTAATTGCATAATATGAACCACAGAAACATAATCTCAATAAACACATCTTTATTTTGTATCGAATATCATCTGTAAATGAAAGATTAAAAAGACTCAGCAAAAAATTAAACTAAAAAATACTTGGGGACAATAAAGATATTTATTCAATTTGACTCAACTCTATTTTACGAGAAGCTCATTTCTGTATAGGATTTCTAAAAAATAGCTACCTGTGTGTTTTCAAATAATCGCTGTGCCAATGTGTTGATATCCTCATCCTTATACATGTTTCCAATGTTGGCTAGTGCTTCATCCATCTCTGCTCTTTGCCTTTAAAAGTTCAGTTTGTTTGTTTTTTATTTATTTATTTTTTGGTGTTCATGGAGAAAGAAAAAAAAACAACATTGTAAATTGTCATTTAAAAACCATTTCAGTATAAAAAAACAAAAGAAAATATTATTTATTTAAATATTTAGCACAAACTATGAAATCATATAATTCAAAAACAATCCTAATATACCTTTTTATGTTCAATGTTATATTTGTTTGGCCTTTTCTTTTGTTTGTTGGTTTACTCAATAAAAGATATGTAAATTAATATGAAATATCTACACATGATTTGGTTCCCCTATATATGGAACACAAAGGCATAATTGGGAATGAAGACAACGTATTGATGTATTTCAGCTTGATTCTGGCTTATGTGGCAGTCTCAAGCTAGTACTTCATATTTTTCTGCAGTCCAAAGAGCAAATTATGCAAAGGATGCAAGAAGGCATATTATACAACAACTTCATTTAAATGCAAAAGATATGATATTTCAAAATAATCTTTAAAACAAATCAATCACAAAAAGCATGTCTATCATAAAGCCTCACTTATTTTGTAGGTGCTGAATGTCTTGATCCCTTTCCTTTGTCACTCTTTCCACTCCTAAAGAGTATTCATGCTCTAGATTGAGCAACGTTTCTAAGGCTTGAGAATGAATGAGACTGTGGTAGACATCTGCAAATTTCTCATCCTTGCTCAGTTCATATGGCTTTGCATACGTTTTAAGTTCCTTAAAAAAAAAAAAAAAAATTATCATAACCATGAACTGCAACACATTCCCTTCTCCTCTTCCTGAAACTAAACACAAAGAACAGCAATAAAAAAAAAAAAGCCTAATAAGAACACAGATTCATGTTTTTTGCAACAAAGACATATAATGATTCTGAATAATTAATAAACAATAAAAAAAAAAAAAGGCAAAATACTTACTAATGGAATCTCACATAATAATAATATGAGTGGCCATTACATTATTTATTCAATCTGTATCATAAAAAAGTTGTTTGGTAATCAAAAAATATAAATTTGTTAAATACCTGGCAGTAAGCTGGCAACCACTGAGAGACGAGATTGTCAGGATTTATTTCTCCATTTTTGACTCGTTTGACTGCATCATCTGCATTCTGGTCATGCAGCTTAGCTGTTTCTTCAGTCACAAATTTATGAAGATTATCTTCCAAATCTGATAAGAGATTGATATAATATAAACACTCAGTAGAATCTTTGTCAAAATGAAATTCCTCTTTATATCAATAGAAATAAAAAGCAATCAATTATTTCAGAGCCAAAGATTAAGAAAACTGGCAATTAAAACACACAAAAATGTAAGGAAAAAAAATGCAACCATCTTTAAATTAATTCCTTTTTATTATCCCAGGATTAGTGTAAGGTCCATGGTCTGGATCAATATTGTCTACAAGCCTGAAACTTGGGTAAGTTTTAAAATCTGTAGCAATTCGTAAATAAATTATGACAATTTATTGCATCTTACCTTTCACTATGAAGCATGGAAGGCTATGGGCACTAACCAACCTAGAACAAAATTCAGATACAGATGTCGATAGTGGCAAGCAAACTGGAACCTTTAAAGAAAATTTATTTCCTTGGGTCTGGAATGTAAAACTGAAATCTTTCTCTTTGGAGTGAGGCATGGTGTAAAGTTTTTATCTTCTCAAAACTGTTCATGTGGAAAGAAAGACAAAATAGAAAATTATATAATGTTTAAAAGATGCAAAACAATTATTATTCAAATTGTGTTCAATTTCTTCTTTGGACGTAGCTGTTATTATTTAAAATGTTATATTCTTACAAGTGTAATTGATATTTCATCATACATTATTATTATACATGTAGTACAATGTGAGTATTTGTGCTGAATCTTATTATAGAGCTATATATCTAGATCTAGAAGCCTTTACAGGAGACAAAAATTAAGATTTCTTCAAGGCAAATAAAAGTTTTGCCTATTTATTAACATTAATACTACAATGAAAATAGGAAAATTTTACATCTGGGGAAGCATACGTCATTCAATATAATTAATTAACATGGTGCTAGGAATGCTCTACAGTGGAACCCACAGGATGCACGAAGAAAGGGAAGACCAAAGGAGACATGGAGGAGATGTGTGGAGAGAGAAAGGGAGAGAACGGGAACGACATGGTTGGAGCTGGCAAAGATGTCTCAGGACAGGGGAAAGTGGAGGATTCTTGTCTGTGGCTTATATCCTGATTGGGGTGATGGGCAATGATGATGGTGGTGCTAGGAACACATTTCATGAAGCTTTAAGTACAGTAAAATATCTGGATTTAATGTCTTAGATCCAGATTCTAGACTAGGATGCCAGCGGAAGATCGCATAATAGGAGTAGAAGTTTGACAAGTGCACTTTGTTTTGAGTGATCGGGTGGTTTATTCTACATCTTGATCTAGATTAAAATCAAGATCTTTTGTAAAAACAAGTGCATCTGGACGGGTCTCCATCCCGGTAACTCAGTGTTTCAGGTACTAATTACAGTTGCACTGGTGTATTTTAGTTCAGGGACATTAATGATGTGCATACAGTAACTCTCATCTTTCAGTTTGGCTAAGATACCTGCTCTGGATAGAATCTAGTCAAATCATCTGTGTAAACCAAAGTTAAGATAACTGTGAATATGTCATATCTTTTGTTAGCATCCTAAACAACATTGTCATTTTTGTAAAATCTGGACAATTTTCTTCTTTTAAAAAGATCAATCTATGACACTTTAGTAAGATCAATTTTGTATTGAAAATGAATTAAGTGCTGTCAGCAACAAATTTACGCCACCATTGCCCATAGAGATCAATATCAGTGCATTTAATTGCTTCAAAGACAACCATTTTTACTACAATGAACAATCCTCGCATCAGAGAAACTGGCCAAAATAAGTCATGATCAAGTTAAATTTGGTAGTGATGGGCAGTGATGCAATTGCATGGCTTTACTTGTGAACAAATTTATTTCTGATCCCATAGGCTATTATTACAATGAGAATGTAAGAACAAAGAAAGATGATTGATGAGCTGATTGATTTTGAATTTGTTTGTAAGATGTGACATGAGAAAATGTTACACAGCATTAAAGTTCAAAACAGCTATGATTTAAAGTTGTCAATTTCTTCTCTCTATACAGTTGTTCTTGTTCAATATATATATTACAGTTGTAATTACAACATATTATTAATAAAATTTGTACACGTCTATGTGTGTGTCTGTGAGAGAAAAATTGGTAATTCTTTACTTAAGTGTCATTATTAATGAGTCCTTTCCGATTATCATAAAATTTATAAAAGAGCTCGAGATATCAGAGTAAAGTATTAGTGAGACTGGAAGTTGAGTACAAGATTGAGATCTAGCATTGAGATTCAATAACATTTGACTTTTTTTAAAGGCAGTATAAATTAACATTAGGCATTAACATTACAAATCTGTGGACAGAATAAAAAATTAGGGATGGATCTAGGGTTGGGGGTTAGTTACTGCTAGAGCAGAAGATTGATATTTCCATGAATATTAGCCAGCAATCGTGGTTTGATACCTCGTTCTTCATAAAAACCACTGAAAATATTCATTAGTTCCTTCCAATCATGCCTCACTGAACGACGCTAAAGTAAAACATTACCGAAGAATTTGGTCACATTGATTATTGAAACAGTAACAGAGTGTACGAGAAGATTTTAAACAGAAACTTAAACTTAAATGTACAATATTAACATGAAAATACTAGTCTAGCAGTCAAGTAACTTTTAAGCGTGTTGACAAAAATAATCAGTCAACTGAGTTTGTCAGCTTTTAAGAAGAATAGAAATCAGAAATCTCATCAAGGAGAAGAGGTAAGTAAACAGTAAAATGTTACATCTGGGGAGGCCCACTCACAACATTCAAAACAAGCAGTTTAGTTTATAGATTTATAACATTTGCGCGGTATATAGATTTAATATCCGGATTTGATGTCTTGACTTAGAGAATCTAGACTATATCAATATGATTATTGAAAGAGTTGTCAGAATTCCATGAAAATAAAATGCACCAAAATGTTTTAGTTTTAGTTTTAGCCTAGCATTTATTTTCATTCAAATCAACTAAAATGTTTTGTACTACCATTATTTGTAAGAGACACAAAGCCCCATTATTATTAGCAGCTGATATAAGCTTATCATTAAGCTGTAAACAAATACTTGGATGTAAATTTGATGTTCATTGAATCTAAATTTGAATACAGATTATATTATAAATTAGCAGAAGAGGAACCAATACGGTGTGTCGTCAAACCTTGGTTTTATTTTGATACGGAAGTGGGCGTGTCCTCGGCCATGTTATTCCCCCATCTTGTCAGCTGCATGACGGGAAACAGGCCCCACACAGGTCAAGGCAAGAAGTGGGTCATATCATGTATGGAGATGGAAGAAAGTCGGTCACCTACGGGTGATACACGAACTTCTGACTTGAATGGTGAGTATGATTGTTTTGACAATTGTTAAACCATTTTATATGCCTTATATCTTAATTTCAAATCGATGTGTCTGTTATTTTTTTACTCTATGACAACATTTTCATGACTTGACAAGCGGGACAGTTGGTTTAATTTGACACAGAATCACCCATGACTAGAGTCGGCTTTGCCACACTTCGCTTTGTTCAAAAATTGGGTCAGAGTTTTTCCAATGTATTTTTTTTAATTCATTGTGTGTTAAACACATTATTTTGTATTGACACAGGCAGTCTAAAATTCATTTGTTCCATGTATTTGCCTATGGCCTCGATGCTCTTCTTTTTAAGTTAATGAGAAATGTACTTCAGGTGGCCTTCTGAGGGCGACGAAGTCGGCCCGAGTAGATTGCGGTTGTTATGAGGTCATGGGAGGGAAGTGGGTCACTGTGTTCATTGCCGATGTTGGTTGGAACGCGCGCGGGAAGGTCTCAGAATCTCGTCACATTTGCCCTCGAAGCGCTCGTTCTCACTGAAAAGTTATGGTTTCAATTATTTTCTGCAAGGTGAGTGTCTTATACTTTGAAAAAACGTCTTTCCCGAAAAAAGAAATCCAATATTGTCTTCCTTTTCTATATCTAGGCCTTCGAGTACTATATATTATGATTATAGCCCATTTGATAGGGTCTGACCTTGTGTGTTCCTGATTTGTTTTTATTATTTATAACACTTCTCTTCACTCTATTTACATAAATTATCATCATCTGTGTGATAAGCACCAGTGAAGGAATTTACTTGGCATGGTCTAATTCTACAAATTGTGATTCTTTTTCCCATTACAGATTGTCATAGATCGAGATCAAACATGACTTGTAAATTTAGAGTAGAATCAAAATCAATGGTAAAGTGTGCCAGATTTGTTGATGGGTCTTGATAAGATTACTTTTTCATTCATGCCACCTGCTATCTTTCCCCATTTTCTTATAAAGTCAGGCTGGTTTCTGATTCCATAATAAGGATTTAGAATCTATAATCTAAACTTAGATAGATCTTGATCGAGATCTAGATCTAGACCACAAATTCCAGATTCTTTTAAGAACTGCAATGATGTAATGAAGAATGAGATCGATTGGAACTTTGCTCAATATTAGATATTTTGAAAAGGAATGCTTTACACGATTTGTCATTAACGGCCAATGTGTTGGCTAAGAAAATGATGATCAGCTATCTGTTGCTCCATGGTCCCGGATTACCTCGCCCAGTCCTGGTCACTTCGACAGTACGATAACCCGAGGTCATCAACTGAATCATTTTAGTGAGTAGGCCTGAGGTCAGACTGACCTAGTTAACCCTGTCGACCAATGGGAGCGTGTCTTACTGTAACTAATTTTAGAACACTGCTGTTGCGAGAACATATTGCCGTGTCGATGTGGTCATAGTGGCATTGAAATTATTTATTGTTTTGTAACTGTAATTGTATACAGTGCCTAGGGTTTGTTTCTAATCCAGCTCAACTAAGTACATTATTATTTATTTGCAGAAAAGTGTAATCCATTATTTTCTTGTGCCGTTAAATCTGTTTCGATTCTCGGAGTACAAATTATCACTTGAAGAATTCAATATGAAAAATAACCATAATAATACATAACATAGTATATAATAGATCTACATGTTATATGGCACTCGGTGCTCAAACTTTTAAATTTACTGTCTTCAAGTGCAAATGTAGTCATTAGTATTCGTATTTCACTAGTACATCCAGATTATGGAATAACTTCTAATCAATGTAAATACGGTAATGATACAGAAGATTTTAAACACACAATAAATGTACAACGCTTACACCTTAGCGCTAGATTTAGAAATAGTTGCATAGATTCTAGTTGCTTTTCGATTCCTGTGACAATAATAGCTAGGCTATTGTGTTAAGACAAATTCAACCGACATATATATCTCTTGTACTCATAGAAATGAACTGCTTTTCTTTAAAATCCATTCATGCAATGGCAACAGATTCGTGTATATATATATATATATATATATATATATATATATATATGTGTATATTATATATTATATATATATATGCGCACAGGGA
>JBCJKE010028753.1:0-12319 GCA_039654525.1 Melibe bucephala | reverse complement strand
CAAACCCATGGAATCGAGAAATAGCAAGTAGTTTAACCCCACAGTGTCTTTCCTGATTAGAATTCAGTTCTAAAAATAGATGTGAAAATGACAGAACACATCATGTCCACACGCCAATTGTTTTATCAACCATCAGTCGGAAAAGAGGGCTCTATTTCACTCCAATGCATGTTTTACAGATAGATACAAGACTGATAAGTGTAGAGAAAAAGTTTTGATTCATTTGAAATATCCTTTATTTATTAATTTCCTATTCTATGAAGATAAGGTATAGGCATCACGCTTTCAGACAGAAAAAAACACTATTTTCTTCCACTAATATTACCACTGTCAGATTATTAGCTTCAAGAATGGTATGAATTTATCATATGTATCTCTTCAGACTTATAGCTTTCACAAAAGGTATAACAATGCATACATTTATGTACATTATAACTTAATATCAATGTTTTCTTATGGCATGTGCTGCCTGGGGGCTACTTTTGAGACTCAGTCATATACTATATAATATACATATAGGTAGTATAGTAGTCCGATTATATTGTATAGTCCTTTTATATATATATCCTATATAAAGTGGAACTAGTAGGCACTGTTATGTTTAGCCCTTTTTTTTTCAGTTCAATGAAAACAATATAATTTTTATTATTATTATTATTATTATTATTATTATTATTTTTATTATTATCATGTTTTGGAAAGTAGCAATGTAATTTTTCTATGTCAATATTAAGGTAGAGATTTTATATGTGTATTGCGAATAATGTGAATAATAATAAAGATCATGTGGTTATGTTGATATGACAGAAAAATGTGAATGCACTATCATTAAGGGGAGGGAGGAGAGAGGGGGTTGTTATGCAATAGATAAGCCAGCCTATATAATTCTTTGAAGGGCAGGGATTGGTCTGTTTAGAGTCATTTCCAGTGAAAATTTTATTTTGAGTTTTTAACATTTTTAGAGAGTTAACTCTTTCTTCTACAAGATTTGAAAATGCAGCATCAGTTATATATATATATGCATAATTTATATTTTATGATTTTTTCCAAGCTGGGGGTAAGGTGGACAATTTAAGAATCATAATGAAACTGCTTGTATATTGGATGACAAAATCATACCATTTAGCCTCCTGTCTTATAATTACATCAACAAGCTTTTCCTTTGTATTGTCTATTATTAGACTCTATACATATTATATATAATGTATTTCAAATCCTAGAGCTTTTTTCGTGCTTCACTGTTTCCATGTAATTTTTGTTTTATATTTTTATATAAAATGTTTACACATGATGTTGGAAATCCTCTGGAATTGTGCCCAAATTTTTACTGAATTAAAAATTATTTGAAGTGTGTAACTCCGAATAGCGAGGAAAGGTTAAATTATATATGGAATATCCATAAAATCTTTTTACAGTTTATGTATTAAATAAAAATATTTATATGTATATATTACAAAATGCAGGCCTTTTATATTCTTTTCATTTACAGTCTATTTGGTTCTGCGTCTGTCTTGCTGTGTTCATTAATGAACAGGCGTGTTTGCTGTCCCGAGGTACGTCTTTCTTTTTATTTGTATGAAATGCTTAACAATTCAGTAATTATATAGATCAAATAACTTAGTCTTGGATTATTTAAGTTCTACAATTCATCATGCTGGAGTGAAGAGAAAGGAGGCTCTGAATTAAAGATTTTTTATGTTTCTCGCAGTTGCCACCCATAGAGGGAGAGAGTATATATATATATATAAACAAATAACTATTTATATGTATAAATATATTTATAATACATGTTTATGGAGAGAGAAAGAGGGGGGGGGGAGGTAAGGATATATATATAGATATGATATATATTTAACACAGATCTTTCGTCACTGAAAAAGGGTGTAACCAATATGATGTTTACTATGATGATATTGAAAAGCGGCTCATTTGATCAACTTAAACAGTACATGTTTTTATGTCTTCTTCCCCAGGTCTTTCCTACGTTTAATTTGTCATTGGCCGACATGCTTTCTTCCTTGTTCTTAATTGTCAGTTCTTTGCTTTTCCTCTTGTCATCTCCAACTTATCCTGGGGTCCAGGGACCATGTGGATACATCATGGCCATTGTCACGGTAAGAGAATCGTTTTGGTTTCACTTTGCTTATTATGAAATCAATTGATTGTCAGTTTGTATTGTTTTGTCATGGGTTTTGTTTTGCATTTTGGTGATGGGGTGATCTTTATGGGTTTGATTTTTGTTTTGTTTTTTTTTTTTGCAAGCGTTATTTCTTTTTCTTTTCTTCTTTTTTTTTGTTTTGTCTTTTGTTTTGACCATGTAGGAGATCATATATCTATTATATTGTTAAGATATTCATAAAATATACAGAGCTCTCCTCAAGTACGATTTGCTCTTGTGTCCACGGTACATTTGAACTTTACACACAGTATCCTTTACACTGACAGGTACAATACAATCCTAGGGCTTTATGTGAAGGGATGGAAGTTAAAACTATAAATAAAAATCTTTTCTGCCAAAAGAACTCAGCATCTGTAGATTTATAGAACCGTTTTTTTTAAAACATAATCAAAGAAAAACTTCTGTTCAAGATTTTGGTGGAATGCTTTTGTGTAAAATGCAAAAATATGTTTGCGACAAAAATCTTGGTAATCCTTGGTATATGCCTTCCTGTATGCTCACACAGGATATATATAGAAGAAAAAATGGGAAGTAATAGTATTATGTTTATTGTTATTTTGTCAGAGCAATGTAATATACATATATCTTCTAATCATGTTGTATGAAGAGTGTTACTTGCAGGTACACAACAATTTTTTTTTTCTCTTCCTTTATTCAGAGCTTTTATACAAGTTCCTTTTTCCTCACAATCTCATATGCTCTGGAGGCCCTGTTTCGCTTTCGGCGGAGGTTGGTCGATGGAACCCGTCTTGACACCCTCAATGTAAGATGAGAGCTTTTTAAAAGCAAGTCTTAGTTATTTTCTTATTTTAAAGCCACATAGCGGTAATTTTTATGCAGGTTATATTTTAATGCTGAAAATTATTGAAACATTTTTTTTTCTTGTTAAGGGTCCCTCGCACCGTCAACTGTGAAAAAACTGTTTTAATCTCTCTCTCTCTCTCTCTCTCTTGTTCTCCAGGCTCAAGTAGTCAGTAACAGGTGGATGTACCTATTCTATATCTTGTGTTGGTGAGTGATGGAATTGATATATAAATAAATATGCCCAGTTGTAGAGTGGGACAGTTTTGTGGAAAATTATGGCTTCCCACAGCACATACTCTGCTCAAGTTAGATCCTTCTGTACTTTCTCATTTAAATTTGTGATGAAGGATGTGCTGCACTTTCACATGTACCTCTGATTGAATAGTTTTGTCATTTGTCATAAGGATTTATTTTTTATTTCATTTGACTCAGATAATTTTTCCTAGTCTAATTGTATTGGCAGATTTATTATGAAGAAAAAGATTTTAGGTTGAAGACTAATATTTATTCAAATATCTTTGCTGTAAATAAGTTATTATGAAGGAACATGTTGAAAGACATATTATTTTTTAGATATCTTAGGTTTCAATAAGTTTTTAGCTGGCTTGACAGTTTTGATTATATTTTATCTTAGTAATGAATGTCAATTCACTTGGTACCAATATTGTGGGCTATCTCATTATATACAAGAAGTGAAAAGTGGAAGAAGAGAAAAAAAAACCCCAAAAAAACCCCCAAACAACTGATGTTGCATTTTGAATAATCAGGTCACATATTCAATAGAGAAAGAATTTCTGCTGTAGCCTGCATTTAGGGCAGTTATCTCACTCACGCTATGGTGCTTATGGCAAGACATCATCTAGAAGGGTAATTTACTTTTTTTCTTTGAAATTTCATATGAAGAATAGAAAAGGAAAATGCAAATTAAAAAAAAAATACTGATTTTTTTAAATACTCAAAATAGTCTTGAATTTCACCATTAAAATGCAATATGAATGTAAATTCTGTAAAATAAAATGTAGAAATAGAACCCTTACCTTAAACCGTTCTCCTTCGTTATGTGCTTCTTGTCATCAAAGACACAATTATTTAGAACTCTGTAAAACATAGTCTGTCCTTATTCTCTTTAATAGACCTTGTCGAAAGATAAGGAAAGGAAATTCCAAATTTTTATGTCTCATATTCATTTTTGTTTGTTTTGGTGGGGTTTTTTTTGTCGAGTTTGAGTTCTTGATTCCCCCTTTGCAGCTCTCTGGATTGGTGGCAAGTATGGCAATGAGATGTCAATACTACATTCTGTCTTGTCGTTTTACAATTTATTATAATTTTTTTTTTTGTGTTTTTGTAGGGTGATCCCCCTTGGGCTTGCCATAGGAGTGATGGATGTTGTCTACTCAATGAAAGGTGGGCACCAAGGTTTTCAGCAGCCCATGGTTCAAATCATCCCTAAACAGTGCTCTTCGTAAGTGTGAACAGATATATGTCTTTCTATATTATGTACTTATTAATAGGTGAACTTTTTTCTTGTGTTGTGTGTGGGGATAAAATGTGATAAGGGTCATGTGGAAGACATTTGAATAAACGAGACAATGAGGAAGAATGCTCAAAATTAAATAAAGGCAAGAAAAATTTTTCTGGTTATTATTTTCTGTCATGAGTTGGTTCCACCATTTTTCTGTTGTATGTGGCATTTCATGGGGGAAACAGTCTCATGCGATGTGTAAATACATGTATTTCTCTCAATAATTTGTTTTTGGGTGGGGGGATGGGATGTTAGATGCTCCGTTTCAAATTTACTAGATTCTAATTTACTCATTGTGTGTTGACAATGTGAAGTTGTATAAATAATAAATGAATTACAGTATACTAGATTCTAATTTACTCATTGTGTGTTAATAATGTGAATTTGTATAAATAAATGAATTACAGTATGGAAGAAATAGTATGTTAAAAACTATGGGGACCACATTCATTGTTAAAATGCTGATGAATTTCTTGGGGGAGGAGGTTGTTTGTTTTTTTCTTTCTTGCTTTTGATCGTTGTTGTTTTTGGCTTTGGTTTTTTGTTTTCTTTTTTTGTTTTTTTTTTTAAATGGGGGGTGGGTTTGCTTGTTTTGAACCATCTTTGATTGAAAGGAAATTAGCCTTCACAGAGATTAAAGATCTATTATTATTGTTGTTGTATGTTGATGTTATTTTATTATTATTACCATTTTATATCATACTAATTTATATTATCATTTTTTATTTTATTATTATCATCATCATCAATTTTTTATTACTATTATTTTACTGCTTCTATCACCATCATCATAATTATTATCAAAATTTATTACTGCCATTTTATTATGATTATTACTATTATCGTCATTTTTTTCTACGGTTATAATTAATGTGATTGTTATTATGATTAGATCTGGATGTTGTATACCTATGGATTGAAAAGAATTGTTTTATTTTGCTAGTTTGTTTTGACATGAAACTTGTCTTGTTCTTCTTCTCTTAGGTGTTTTGCAAACTTCAGATTTAATGAGAATTACTGCTGGGTAAGTAATGTTACAAACAATTACTTAAAAAATACTACTTGAAAGTGTCATCTATAAATACTTCTATAATTTATGTTTTAGCAGAGGCCAATCTATATTTTATATATCAGTATTGAGTTCAGTAGAATTATTTCATTATTTCTACAATCTGAAAGTATTAGAGTTGGACTATGCTATCACTGACTGCTTATATTCATTTCTGAACTCATGTTTTATTTCAGAATGAAGTTGAAGATGGCAGTGAGTGGCACACAGTGATACGGCTCTTCTTTCTCATTCCATTGATAATTGTCATGTGTGTGAATATGGTAAGGCTCTCACTTGCTTTTCACTAGAAAAGAGCTTGCTTGCTTGCTTTAAGAGGGGTGTATTTGGGTGGGAGGGGGGGGGGGGGGGGATGCTTGACACATAAAGTAGGTGTCTTTCTTCAATCATACATATTTCTATAACTGGGTCCATCTTTATTAATTGTATATTTGAGTACAGCCAACTATATCTGGCACTGCTCTTAAAATGTAGGACCTTTACCTATGAAATGTTAAAAGTTTGTCTTTATCGAAATTACATTCTGGAAATTTCAGACACACTAAATAACAAATCAATATCAATTTAATTTTGTACCCAGTACATAGATAAAAAGAATAGTTTACAGAGAGAAATGAAAAAAAAAAAAATTCCCGTTTACCTTTTTTAATCAGATAAACAATTTGATTTGGAGTCTATGAGTAGACCTAGGCTAAAATAGACTACTGACAATTGGATTTAGAGTTTATAGAGAAGCCAAAGAGACAAGTTTTAAGCATTATTCTACATTATGTGGCCTACATCTTTCTTACAATCCTCCCTCACTTGAACATATGTACTACTATGTTTTTGCCTAATGTGGACATTGTATGGAATGTCCAACTGTTTTGAAATTCCTTGGCAAAGCCAGTTTGCACAGAAAATTCTTATATCATTCCATTTAATTACTAAATCTTAGGTTTCCATTATTCAATTTTTTCTCTTATTCATATCTTTACTTCATTCCAGATAATATATTAGTCTAAGCAGCTTTGTTTGATTATCTAAAAATGAAAATTTACATTGGATATCTCACTCATATTGATAATTAATCAGTTCTAGATTTTAAATGATAATTATCTTTTACTTCCAAAATGTAAAACCTACTTGTATGAAAATCAAAAAAGAAACAAGCATTTTTCCATTTTCTTTTCTTTGTAGTTCTTGTACTTTATGATTGCCCGGGTGTTCAGACAAGTTGCTATGAGAAGAGGTGAGTATGGCTAGAAATGTTTTGAAAGATTTTAAGATAGTAGAACCGGATTCATCATCATTGTGATCCTACATAATTTAAAAGAAAGTTTTTGTTTTTTGGGTTGTTTTTTTTTGTTTTTTTTTACGCATGTTCCCATAGCACTTGAAACAGTTAAGCAAACCTCTCTAATGCATGACTGATAAAAATAGTCTTTTGAAAGATTTTTGTAATGGCAGGATGTTAACAATTTAATGTTGAATGTTAGTGGGAAGTGTCACAAAGAGTTAATAGATCAGTTAAGAAATAAATGCATGGGGTGATTTGGCAACACTTGTCAATGCACCAGGAAACTGTTGACTTTGAAATTTGTTTTCCCTTTTTTTTTTTTTTTTTTTTTTTTTTCAGTATTATCAGAATGTATATATATATATAGCCTTGAATTTAATTACAGTACATTTTTAGGTTACACTCTGGTGATATGTTTTGTAACTTCATGTTTTCAAACAATAAGGTGTTAACACATGTAGCCTTCGTCTTTAAGCAACCTTGCAACTATGACTATGAATTTCTTCAGGGCTTTTGGGATACCACCAGAGACAGGAAGAAAGTCTCTTACGGAGGAAAGCAGTCATGTACCAGGGAGTGTTCATGATCTGTTGGTTTCCATGTAAGTTTTGACTTCTGATATTCACATTTAATATACGCATTCTCACTTTTCCTTTCCCCTCCTCCCTTTTGTTTTCTAATTGATCTGAAGAATTACCCTCAAGATTGCTGTCAAATGGATTTTAATTTAGATCACATCAATGCAGTGTCACCCTCATGTCTTTATTGCATAAGACAAACTTTCATGTTTTATAGACACAGAGACCTTAATATTGAAGCATCATATTCTGAACTGTGATAAAAATTTAAAACTTACTGCAAATGATTAAGTTAACCATGTTATTTAATTCAAGTTTAGATTTGATTGTAGTAACATTATGAATCTTTTCTGTTTTGTTTTGTTCTAAGATACACAATGTCCCTGCCCTATATATTAGTATTTCAAGTTTGACAATTTTACACACACAAAAATGTTTGTTTTTTGTTCTTTTTTTTACAAGATTGGAATAAAGACAAAATTAAATTACCCAACAATTTTTGGGCTTATTTAGATTTTTAAAAATATTGATGTAGCTATTTTTACATATTTTTCATTGGGGCATACCATTTTTCATAGGATTATGGGAAAGCTAAAAAAAAAAAAATTGTTTTTTCTTTTTGTATGTTTTTGTTGGGATTTTTGTTTGTTTGTTTAGCCGACCAACGAATGACTAGTTTGTTCCTAATTCAAATTAGTTTTTTTAAAGATTATCTTTATTCTTGAGAATGTCCTTTAAGACCATTATTATGGGATCTGTATCGCTAAGAACTTGTTTTTGTTTTTAGAGAGAATGTATACCAATTTGTGGAAATCTTTGTTTGACACAAGGATTGTAAAATGAATTGTATGTGATATGTATTAGACAAGTACCTTTATTGATCCAAAATGGGAATTTGTCATGCAATGGGAAAAATGCATAATAATGTATACGTGTTAACTCACTGAACTCGGACCATTTCCACTAGGCTGTCACCCATACCCTGGCTATTTTGGGAGAATTTCAAAAATCGTAATTGATATGAAGTTGAAATTTTGCTAGTACAGTAGTCACCGTCTTACAACCTGCTGTCCTACAGCCCAATTCGCTTAATAACCTGCTGTTTTCGTTAAGGTTTTTTTCATTGAAATTTACCCCTCTAATAACCTGCCTCTCAGACCAGTCTTTTTTCTTATAACCTGGTGCTTTTCACTGGGCCCGTAATAAGTAACAATGATGAGAAAGAATTTTCATTTATATTACAACCCTCCCATTCATAACCTTAAGAACAAGTCATTTGTGTCCCCACGTCAAGACCTTTAAAAGCACACTCCTCACAAAGGCAGTTAAAAAACAGACATTCGCTCCTATCGTCTCGCAATAAACTAAAAATCACACCCAGAGTCATCTGGTTTTTTTTTATGAACTTTTGTTTTACAACATTTTGAGTTTTCGGAAAAGTAACCAATCCTTGACAATGTAAGTGAAAATGAACCTCAAGACGTATGGTAATGTCTGTTAATCATCTAGATCCACCTGAAACATTGCCAATTTGTAAAAACATGTATAATTTTCCTAAATTTCACTTCACAAGTGAAACAGTAACAGTACTCCACATACCAAGCAATCCAAGATTACCAGCCAGTGGAGTCAGTACATTCCAAAACCTAGATGTGGTGTAGAATCTGATTTACAATCTATCAAAACATGTCAGAATAATCTATACCATACAATCCTGAGTAAACGGTCATCATCGTAGCATTTGAACATCATCACTGTCTTATGTCACTGTCTAATTGCCTACATCAAAGGGATCAAAAATGTTTTGTCACCCTCGACGCTGCCATTTCGTCTACTTGAAACTGCCATTTTGAAAGGACCAGCCTTTACTTTCATTACAGTTGGAGAAAACCCAGACAATAGACAAGCGAAACATGTATATAGCCTTCTTGCGGGTGTTTTCAGTAACTTGAATAGTTTACAAAAAGTAACCATTAACAGTTTTTGAATGGTCTTATAGCTACCACATGAGAATAAATTTACAAAGTTGGTCCTGACCATGATCTGGATCAGGTATTGGCATAAGAATTGCGATCTTGTTACCGTTCAGGACTAGAGATCAGTCAGTAAATGCATTGTTTAGAAATACACACATACAAATCCAAACGTTTTACCCTTTCTGGTAGCCACAGTGCAGCACCAATGTGCCTCTAGTGCCTCATTTTCAATTGTGTCAAATAGAATAATGAGGGTAAAGTGATTTATTATGCAAGGACACATTGCTAATGTAAGTGTGATTAATTGTTAGCTACCAGGGTTCAGAATGTCTCGTTTAAAGTCAAGAGAGTGAAGTGTGGCAAAAAGGATGAATATTTATTTATGCGCATGTTTCTATTCTTCTTTAATTATGTCTTTTCCAGCTGTCATTTTGGGCATTCTCTCATTCACCAAGGATTTTGAAATGGAGACCTATTACTGGCTGCTCTTAATTCAGGTAAGACTATCTGTCTAGCCTTTAAAGATCAAATGTGTTTTACATTTAACTTTTTCTTTTATTTATGACTGTTCTTTCCTTTACACCCATTTTTCACAGAATGTTCATGACATTCATCAAATTCTCTTCTTGTTT
Organism: Melibe bucephala; assembly: GCA_039654525.1. Taxonomy (NCBI): domain Eukaryota; kingdom Metazoa; phylum Mollusca; class Gastropoda; order Nudibranchia; family Dendronotidae; genus Melibe; species Melibe bucephala. The sequence goes on along the minus strand of JBCJKE010028753.1, from coordinate 2,280 downwards.
GTAAGTTGATTTTTTTTTTTTTTTTTTTTAACCAAAGGGATTGCAAACATCAAAAATTTTCACAATTAAATTGTGGAACAATGATAGAGAATCAAATGCTGTCAAATTTCCTTTGTTAGATCTATGTGATTGAAGTTGCTGCTTTGTTGTTGTTGTTTTTTTTTATTATCCCTGAAATGTTTGTGGAAAAGTTATTATTTTAAAAGATAGGTGTTATTTTATAATGTTGCGACATTTTATAAATTTTATACCATATACTTTGAATGGAGGTACATTGTAGTCTGTCAAGAAACATTTCTTATACATTCCTGAGCTGGATTAAAGAAAAAAAAAGGTGATTCCACTTGTCAATAGAAAAGCAAGGCTATGTGTGTTACATCTTATTACTTGAAAGCTGCACAAGACTCTTTGAATTTAGATCTAATATGAAAAAACCCAAAAACGGGTAAAATTGTGAAGTTTGCATATCTTGTATGCCTGTTACAATTTTATCATAGTAGAAAACATTTGTTTAGTTGATTGCATTGCATGTTTTAACCATAGAGATCCCAAGTGAAGGGGAATGTCATTTAGGGTTTATAGGTTTGAATCAGTGGAATTTTGTTCCATTTTCTTCCCTTCATCTTGATGTATGTATTTGATTGTTTGTCCATCTGCTTTAATACACACACTTAATGATTATTCTAATCCACTGCAATCATCCATATATACAGGCAATTGTGGGACCTCTTCAAGGAGTTTTCAACTGTGTTTTGTATGGATGGAGGAGAGACAGTTTTCGACGAGTTTTGTCAGAGCGTTCAGCTCTGCTGAGCACCAATCGTGCCGCCACCATGTCGGTAACATTGTAACAAGTTAATATCCTTTGCTCCCGCTGAGACATTTTCCCCAGTTAGGTCAAGATGTGTTTGATTGATCTACCATGGCTACCATGCTTCTCGTTTTATTCTTTATTTCTTTTTTCTCTTTGTTTTGTTTGAGCTATTACTATTTGGGACTCATCAGCTCGGTGTGGGGCAAAAGGTCCTAACAGATATTCTTAGTTGTTTTGTATTTTGTTTGTTTGTTTGTTGTTTTTTAAGTCCATTAAATAAGATGTCCTTTTTTGTTGTTGTTTTTTTTTGTGTTTTTTTTTTTTGTTTTGTTTTTTTTGCTAGGTAGGCCAGCATTGATGCAATGTAAATATGAAATATGTAAGTATGATTCTTGTTCGTCAAATTCACTTGCAAAGGGGAATGAAGGCGATAATGTTAAAAAGTGGGCATGTGTTTGTAGACTCTACTTAAAGCAAAGCTCCCAATCCCGCGAATGTGTTTAACAGGATTTTTACTGTATCTCGACATAAAATTGTGCTATTAGTAATAAGTGTGTTATAAAATGAAGGCTTGAAGTCAGCATTTTTTTCTTGATATGAATAATGACTCCCAATGCACTACATGTTCCTTTTGCCCCTTATTGACTGATTGGTCTCATTTCCTTTCCTATGCAGCATTACAATGTGACTAGTAGGTAGCGTGTAGGTAGTAGGCTAGTGTGAAAATGTGTAAATCGTGAAGCAACCCCTTGTTGAGAATTTTGTGACAAGTTTCCCTGAAATGGAAAATCATTGAAAATGAAAAGGGGTGTATGAGTGCATGAAGATTTATAAATCTCCACAGACCTTGATTTATATAATAGAGACTCATTGATAATTTATCTCTTGTTAAATATGAATATGTCTGGGTTTAGGGTGTAGGCGGAAAATCAAATAAAAGAAGATTGATTTTATACTGAAGATCAAATTGAAGAACTTTTGGTTTAAACCACCCAATGATCAAATCAAATAACATTGTAAACAAGGAAGAAAATATTATATACAATCATAATTTTTTTTTTATTATTATTATTGTTTTGATTTAGGAAAAATTATAGCCAAGTTTCCCTTGAGTTTGAGACTTTATTATCAGCAGTTGCAATGTTAGTTTGGCTGTTTCCATACAGATCAGTCTGGCTTTGTGACTAGAGTTGTGCTTAGTCTTGCCATGCTTTACGCCTCTGGCCTGCTGGGTAACATCATCTGTATAACTTCCTTGTTGTTTGAAATAAGACCAATTAATGAATTTTAAACTTGACCACTTAATTATTATTTAGTCCAAATCTTGAATCCTTCGTGCCTTTTCATTGGTATTGTATTTCCTGTGTCATCTTCTTAGTCATTATTTAAGACTTTTAAATTTACCAAAGTTTTGTTTTGTTTTTGGGTTGTTTTTTTTTTGTTGTTTTTTTTTTCTTTTTTTTTCC
>JBCJKE010028642.1:0-12320 GCA_039654525.1 Melibe bucephala | reverse complement strand
GGGGGGGGGGGGGGTTGCTGGATGAATCACAAATTCGTAATCTTGATTTATTATTTAAAAAAATTTGAATTACTTCTGCTTTATCCACCCACCCCCCCCAAAAAAACCCAACCAAATAGTGTATCTAGTAAAATGTTACTTATTATTTGAAGGGATAATGTATTATAATCTAGCTATACATCTTCAGGTTCCTGGTGTAAATACATGTAAATATTTTGCTTACAGGAGGGTGCCCAGCAGATGATGAATCGTAAGGTGTTTGTTGGTCGCTGCACAGAAGACATGACAGCAGAGGACTTGAGGAACCATTTCAGTCAGTTTGGGGAAGTTGTGGATGTATTCATCCCAAAGCCATTCCGTGCTTTTGCTTTTGTCAGCTTTGCTGATCCACTTACTGCTCAACATTTATGTGGGGAGGACCATATCATCAAGGGAGCCAGTGTCCACATCAGCAGTGCAGAACCAAAAGCCAGTGAAAAGTAATGTCAAATATTTCCTTCTTTTTTTTTTTTTTTAATCTACATAGTACATTTTACGGGATGTCCTATACAGTAGGGAAGGCAGAAATTTGTGGGAAATTTCACATAAATGATAGGAAATAACACTTGCATCATTTTCAGTACGACAGTTGACTCCACCTATGATTACTCCTTGTGGGAAATTGAAAAATCATATTCTTAGGCTCATTGCTCTTATTGGGAATTAACAAAATTGGTGTACATATAAACAAATTAAAATGTCATCAATGAAATGCAAAAATCATAAAATTGTTCATGCATTGAAGGGAGATGGGAGGCAGGACTAATTTTGCTCAATGCTCAGCTTGCTCGATATAGGCAAAAGCAATATGCAGACTGTGCAGTATGGAGGTGATTGTAGGAGAGAGAAAAAAGAGAATTAAAAGCAAAGCAAGAAACAAAAAAGACAAAGCAAAATAAAGGGTTGAATTTTTAGTTTTTAACTATAGAGGATCACAATCATTTATTATTAATTTATTTTGTGCATCATGCTCTTTTGAAATCCTTGCTCAGTTGCATATTAAATAACTAAATGATGAAATAGTGTTGGTTCTTTATGTCAAGGAATTGATTAAATAGTATGCTAAATGTTTATTTATATGGAAACAGCTTTTAATTTTCCATGATTTCAGGGACTTGCATCTCCAAGTCTAGTTCATTGCATCCTCCTGTTTCACACCAGTTGCCATCATATCTTCTTTAATTCCATCCATATTCACTTACCTTCTTTTTGGTTCCCCTTTTCCTCTTACCTGGTGGTGGCATTATTTTACCAATGTTCTATGTCTCCTTTGAATATTGCTAAATCACCTCAATTTATATTCTCTCACCTTACCTGGCTATGTGGGCATTCTCTCTATTGTGCTCATTTCTGATCTTCTCCAATCTCATTACACCCATTGAGAGACGAAGTATCTTCATTTTAGCCACCTCCAGCTCTTTCCAATCTTGTTACACCCATTGAGAGACTTAGCATCTTCATTTCAGCCACCTCCAGCTCTAGTTTTTGCCATTTTGTAAGTGCAAGTCTTTAGGCCATACATTATTGCTGGGTTTATAACTGTCTTGTACATATTCCCTTTCAATTTTCTAGGTATCCCTTTATCATGCATAACACCTGATGCTCTCTTCATCAACCATCCTGTTTGCACTCCCTTCTTTACTTCGCTTCTAAAATCACCACTACTCTGGACTGTTGATCCCAGATAGTCAAACCCATCTACCTCTTCTCCTCCTCACCTAGTAACAGAATTGTGCCTCCATTCTTCTATTTATTTAGGCCCATGTACTCTGTTTTTACTCCTACTGGCCCTCATTCCTCTCTTTTTGAGTGCATATTGCCACTTCTCCAGATTCAACTCAATCTCTTCCTTGGACTCACTGCATAGCACAATGTCGTCTGTAAATATCGACCATGGAGCTTCTTGTCTGATTTCATCTGTTTACCTAAACATCACTGCTGCAAATATGAAAGGGCTTAGATTTGATCCTTGATGTAAACCAACCTTCACCCGAAATCCATATCTCAATCCTGCAGAGAATCTGATTTCTGTCATACTGTCTTTATACATATTTATCACTATTCTAACATAGCTCTCTGCTGCACCTTTTTTTATACAGTACCATAATTCCTCTCTTGGTACTCTATCGTAGCCAGTCTGCAGATCAATGAACACACAGTGTAACTTCTTTTGAACCCTCTCTCCCAATCTTAGAGTAAATAATGCTTCTGTTGTACTTTTTCCTATGTTGTTTATCTAATTTTGACATTAATGAATCAATTTTCTCAAGTGCTTTGAAATTTTAATTGATTTCAAGACCATGATTCATCTAGACGGAGTCTAATCAGATTCTAGATCTAGATCTCTTAGATCTAGAGAGGAAATCCTCAATTTGTTAATTCGTTCAGAGTTCACCAGATTGGATTCTTCTAACTACACTTCACTTACACTTACTCAGTTGTAATCTAAATCTTTATTCCAGATCTAAAAATAAAAAAAAAATCTTAGTGAAGCTCTTCCTTTTGCAGGGCAAATAACACTAGACAGGTTATATACAAATTGTTGTCTATTAGATTCGGGTTGTTTCTATGTGATGAGTCAGATGTTGGCATCATTTCTAGTTATGATCCTGTTGGAAGACTATAATCTTCATTTCATTTCCTTGTCATAACAAGGAGTAAAACCTTTCTACAAAAATGAACCAAACAAGAAAGGTCATCTTTCAGATAGTTAAATCCCTTGCATACAACTCACCTTGTATATATTATTTTTCGTTGAACCATCACGTTTTTTGTTATCATTTAGGTATGATCGTCGAAACATGATGCCTAATCATAACCAAATGTATCAAGGCAATTGGGGACCTGGAAGAGGAGGCAATCCTAGCCACAACAGCAGCAACATGGGCATGGCTAGTGGCATGGGTAGCAATATCAATGTCGGGAACCTTGGTCTTGGACCTCTGTCGGTAAGTATACAAAGACTATTTTCATGTTATGGTAGCATACTTTGTAGTGTTTTGTTTTATCCCGTTCATAGAGAATTAAATAAAATTTTATCACTTAAAATCATATAAAGGTCCTTTCTTATTTACTCTCTTATAGATTGATCACAAGTCTGCATCAGATCTGTCACCCATTCTGATATAGCCTTAACTGTTATGCCTTTTTCAGAAATTTCAATGCCATTTTGATTTTCCAATTATATTGAGCATTTGCAGAGCTGTCAACCTCATGCCAAAGAAGCGTATTTTTATGACTTTTTGACTCTTGTACACTCGACAACATATTTTACTTGCGATTGCATGCTTTTTTTTGTAAGAGGGTGTAGGGGCAGACGTTCAAGCAATTATTCATCATTAGGAATTAAAGTTTGTGGAAGATGGTTTTTTGGAACGAGCTCAGAGCCTTTTGTTCACCAGCAGCCTGACAAGGAAATAACTTGTGAAACCTATGATACTTTTTTTTTCCCTTTTTCAATAACCTCTTGAACCTACTATACTGGGTTTTTAAAAATTTTTCTTAAAGATTTTGAAGAAAGGCTTGTTTTCACCCTTTGAATCATGTTTTAACTGGTTGGTTAAGGCCTGGGCTCGTTTTTTCGGCTGTCAGTGTTTTATCTCATTTCTGTCTCCCATCAAGCCTGTGATATATCCGTGTCTATCCCCAGTTCAATCATGCTATGTTGGCCGCCGCAGCACAGGCAGTTCTGGGTCAGACTGGATGGGGACCCTTAGGCCTTACACACCAGGGGGGTGGCGCCACTACCAACGGGGATGCCTTGGTAGCAGTCACTACTACTGCAGCACCACATAGTATCAGCACGTCTTATGCCCCGGCACCCATGGGTACCAGCAACGGGGCAGTGGTCACAGGGACTGGAGGAACCAACAACAGCTTTCTGTCATGGGGAAGTCAGTCTGCGGAAATGCCTCCAGCACCTCACACTGTAGCGACGAGTCATGTGGCGAACTGGGGCTCTGTGCCTGGGAAGGCTGGATCAGGGTGGAACTGATGAACGAAGACTGCCTGAGGAGAAAGGTTGACCTGCATGGTGTGTGTTTCTACATTTGTGTGAGTTGTGTGGAAATACAGGCAGAAGTCAAGCAAATCAATCATGTGATATTAGAGGTTGGCTTTAGTACAGATAGACTGATAGGTATGATGTTGCTTTCGTTTAAGTTATTGTTTTTGGGGTTGTTTTTTGTTGTTTTTGTTTTTTGTTGGGTTTTTTTTTTTTTTTTAAACAAGAAAAAAAAATGTGAAGTTTATAAAAGTAAATTGAAATAAATGTTTACGAACACAATGTAAATGCCATTCTGTTTGCTGGGTGATAGCTTTATGCTATCACCAGTGTCTGATGCTGATGTGACTTGAAATGTTAATGATAGCAATGGTCTTTATGAGGTCACCTCATATGGCTCGAGGAAGGCCTGTAGTAAATGTTTTGGATGTAGCTTGTTTCATCTGAAGAGAGGTGAAAAAGGGCAGCCATGTGTTTTGATTTTGACTGACAGTGGTTCACTAGATGTCACTCTTGTACGTTTTAGTACATTTTATACAAGTCTGATAGAGGAGTCAGTTTTGGAGGCTGCCTGGTGCAAAATTAGAGAATGGATGGCAATCATTGGAGCATCTTCATAATATTGATAATAATACATGAAACATTGTAATTGTTTTGACTCGAAAGTCCATCTCCAGCCCTTACAAAAAATGGCATATTCTGCAGCAGTGATGAAAAGGCAAAGAAAGATGAAAGAAAAATGAAAGGATTGTGTGAACATTAGAATCCCAACTGTTTGCTTAGTTCATTCATTAAATCGCTGAACTTGGTGCTGTATTTATTGTTCACTTTGATGTATGTGGCTCATACAATTGTAATATAATATTTAGCTATGTGAGCATCTGCACATATGACAATTCCATCTGAAATTTCTCATTTGTACATGTCTTGTTTGTGCCAGCCTCAAGATACAATGAGTTCTGATAGAGTTAGTATTTAAAAAGATTTGCCTTGTTTTGAAAGACCTTTCCAGTGAATACTGCCAAGGCATTTGTGTTAACTGCATGATTGTTTTTGGAAGACTATTGCTTGCAGATGTTCTTGTCTGATGGTATTAGTTTTAGTGCACATTATTTTGTTCGTACATTTGACAATGATAATTTCAAAAGATTTCCTTGATTTTTATTCCCCTTTATACATTATTGAACGTAGTCCTGAGGGCAGTTTTCTTGAAAAACTGTACAGCAGTCCTAGGTTGAGTAGCTCCTCTTTACATTGACATGAGGGGAAGGGGAGGAGGGTATGGGATATTTGGAAAGTTAGGTAAGGAACATTTTACAGAGCCAAACTTTTTTTCTCGTCAATTTCTGTTAATGAAAGCTGGAAATGGTTAGGATAATACTCTGAGACTCCCTATTTTTTGGCTATTTGATGCCAATGCCAAATTGTCTGCCTGGATTGCTCCTTTCTTTCCTCTATCTCACCCAGTCCATCTCCCTTGGTATATTCAGCTCTCTTCTTGTGTACACGTGCTGCTAAATGTGTGGCTCTGGTGTTGTACCTCTAGTATATTCAATGGTGTTTGTGAGCTGTTCTGTCAGTGCTTTGAATATTAAGGTTCATTTGTCATCTAAAACTGCTTGATGTTAAAAGAAACCTTTATCAATGATGTACATAGTGGATTTGGTTTGTGTATGAATCTTGATGTGGAAGTTGTTGGTTTTTGTTGTCTTTTTACTTTCCTTTTTTTTTTCTTTATAGCCAAGCTTGTTTAAAAAATGAACTGAGGTGAATATTTTCCCGTTTTTCTCTTTGAATATGTCAAAATGAACAATTCACTATGTACATATTTCTCATAGTATGAGAGACGTCTGATTTTTTTTTCTCTATAACCTCATATATATATATGGATCATTTTGAGTATGGTTTCATTCTCAGACTAGCTAGCCTTTTTAAGGGTCACTGTGGAATATAAGATAGCAGTCAATAATGGTTTGTGTTTATTAAATATTTTTGTTTTATATTCTTTTTATCCTCCTTACTTATATGATATATATATTTCTTTTCTCATGTATTCCTTTTCTCTTGCTAGAGAATATATGCTGTATGGCATGTGACAATCTGAGACATGGGGAACAGTGCTCAAATTCTTTTTCTGTTTTGAAGAAGAGTGATAGCCATTGTTCATTTCCGTGGCACCATTTAGAGAGGTCCTGGCACGTGTATTCTTCAAATATGGCATGTCCCCATACAAGCTAAGGAAGTGAATTGCTGTGGCTTCTTAAAAGGATTTTTTCTTTTCTTTTCTTTCTCCTCTTTGTCTTTTTGGCCAAACCAGAGTTGGAGAGCTTGGCGTTGCCCATTTCAATTGTTTATCTTTCCCTTTGCCCTTCTGTAAGACATGATGATGGTAATGTATAGATGCAGGAGTGGAAGATTTCATCAATGGAGTAATGGATGGTGGTTGGTATGGTGGGATTTTTTGTGGCAAAAAGAGATCATTGTAACCTTGTCAGATAGACAGACTGATGCTCACCCCCTCATCTGTACATTTCTCATTTGAACTGGCATTGGTATGGGTACACAGTTTGTGGGTGTTTATTATTATTGTCTCTCCCTGATTGTTCACCTGCACCTTTTTTATTATTATTTGTATTTAGCCTCTGGGGAGAGGATGACTTAATGAAGTGTTCAAAGACTCAATTTATTCTTGTAGGATGAATGTATCCTTGATAATGTAATATAACTTTTTATTTACTCGGATGATGACAGTTTGAATCTATTACACATGAAGAGTGAGTTGAAGATCAAGATATTTTGGAGTCTGGTCAGGTCAGTTTGTGAAGTATACATATATCGTTTGGAGGGAAATGCCAGTGTGTAAATTGATTTCAAGTCGAACAATGATGTGCATTGTAATGAGTACAGGTGGAGGGAGAAGAGTCGATCTTGGGAAAGATTATAATGTGAACGTTGTAAAGATGTTATCCTTGTCCTACACTGTCAGTACTGTCACATTGCTGTTTTCAGTTCTTCTTGGTTAAAACATAACAATATTATTTCACTGATGATGTGTTGGTGTATTATGGAATGGTTTCTTTTCTTATAATCATTTCTCATGAATAGTCCAGCATTTACATTCAACATTTTCTGTCCAGAATTCTGTGCACTGGTGCTGAGGGTTTTTAACTCCTTACAGATTCCCAAAGGTTTCTTTTTGATTCAAATCATATGCAGATTTCATTCTTAGTCTAGATTTTTGTATATTTTTAAAAAAAATCAGTTTAGAGGTACTTTCCTGATCTCTCTTTCAAACCAGTGCTTTTTTCAGTACCATACTGTTCTTCATACGTCTCATAGCTATGAATCGAAACAATATCAGACATTCATTCTCTTTTCAAGGGGACAGGCTGTAGATAATAGAGGAATCTATAATATCAGACATGATCAGTTTTGTTTGTTTTTTCTCTAGGACAGAAAATTGGGAATTCAGGTTTTGAATTGTTCCATAAGTAACTCTTTTCCTGCACACTCTCTTTTCTTTCTCTTTTTGTCTCTCTCAGCGTAACCATTCATGGTTCTATGTATATTTGTCAGTTCAGTTAATGTAGAAGTCGTAGATTAGACTTGCATGACTACAGTGTAATCCCATAAATTATTTTTCATAATTTTCTTTTCTTTTTAATGTTTCTTGTTTGCTTTTGTATATGCAGGATTCCCACAACTTAGCTCCTTATGAAGACATGATACTTCAATGTAGTTTAAGTCCTCTTTTGATCACCGTGATCAGGAATCTATTGAATGCTATTTGGGAGAGTTTGAAAAATTATTTCTGCAGATTTGGTAAATGTTTTTGTCAGTAAGAATGCTCTTGAACTTCTGAAAATTCAATTCAGTACAGTCTGTGGGAATCCTGTGACTATTCAAAGTTATGGAAGACCTCAATAGTTTTGCCCTTTGGCCTTTTTTTTTTTTTTTCCTTTTTTTATTTTATTTATTTATTTTTTTTTATTATATACTGTGGGCCATTTCAGATATCACTGATGAGGATGTAATGTTTCAAACATCTTTTGGAAATTCCAAAAGCTTCAGTTAGATTACTACCACTGTTTATTTCAGAATGTTAGATCTTGAGAGAGTAATCAATACCATTCTAAGTGAAACAAAGAAGGGTAGCATGCAGTGGAGAAGGATGGAGGTAAACGTTTTATCTGAGTAATTATGTGTCCTGTCATAAAAAGGGGAACTTCCATGGTCCTGTCTATTTCTTTGGACGTTAAGTTGGTCACTCAGCTTTTGTCCCTTAGAATTGGACTTATTTTGGCAGGACCATATATGTATTATGATCAGTTGCTTGCTTTGATTCTTAATTGGATTTCCTTATCGACCAGTGATAGTGATAGGTATTATTTTTGTTCCTTCTAAAATGTATCAATAATAAAGGCTTTCCTGGTGGGCCTTGTCACTAGTAACCTTATTACCAAGGTCAGTACAAATTTTAATTTGCCCGAGTGGTGTTTTGTTTTGGTTTATTTATTTATTTTTGACAATTTTGTTTTGGCTCTTATTAAAGTTAAATGTCATACTGTCAATATGACAACACTGGAGAAATGGATTGACAGTTGATTACAATTTTTGTGTGTGTGTGTGTTTGGGACTTTATTTGATTTTAGGAAGTTTTTGTTATTTATAACCAAGTCATGTAAGAAATGGCCCCATTTTCTTTTCTTTTTTCCACCCCTCAAATCCCGCTGATTGCTTTTTATTATTATTATTTTATTTTTCATTATTCATTAATCTTCCCAAGTTTGGATTGAATTGAAGATGTGATTTGACCAAATAACTGTTTTCTTTGAGAGAGAATGTTAGCGTTTGTCAATGGCCTAATGAAAGAGAAGTGTATGCTGTTTTCATAGAGAAAAAGTTGATAAATATGAGATTGAATTGAACAAAGTGTCTACAGGAAATCTTCTTTGGTTTATCTCATTGGATAATGACTGAAATTTGAAATGTCTCTTATATTTACTTCTGGACAACAATACTATTTTTATATTTGTATTTATTTGAAGAAACAGAAAGAGGGACACGTATGAGTGATTTATTTTTTGAAATCGTTTTGGTTGGGGTTCGTGAGGGCGTATCTTTGAAACAGAGCTAGAACTTCTCTTTCTTAGGTTTATTGTTTTGCTAATTAAACTGAAATATAAAGAGTTAATTAAAATACATGAAGTAATCTTTGACTTAAGTCTACTCCTTTGTTATTGATTTTTGTCAACATTTATTGTCTTGTCTGAATGTTTTGTTGGTCATTGGCATGGCAAGGATCTTTATTGTAATTGTGCTATGTTGCAAATGTAAAAAGTTTTGCCTTCCACGGAGGTGAGGGGGGAATAGCATTTAAAAGTGTAAATTTCAATGCCACTGCATGTTATGTAGTGTGCATGTGCATATATTTACACACCTATATACCCTTGGAATCGCTTTAAATTTAAACCGAAAAATTCCATAAACCGTACAGAAATCGATAAATTGTACAAGTTTCTTCTTTGCCTTTGTATCACTTCGTATGACAAACCTAAATGCCTCTAAGCACAATTGTCTTTAAACCGAAGTAACTTGGAGGTGTCTTCCTTTTTTTTTCGCTCTATCATCTTCAATAATTCAGGAAGGGGGCCATACAGAAGCGATATGAAATAAAGAGCATTTTAGTAATCTTAACGCTGAGTTCTCAAACGTAACTAGATCTTGAGGTGAGGGTGGGGGGTGGTAGTAGAAGGCAAACTCTTCAATCACTGCTCTTGGGCTTGACCAATCAGCAAATCGCATCGATGACGAGAAGGGAAGAGAGCGGGGGACTGGTAGGCGAGTGGTTGGGGGGGGGGCGGGGGGGCGCAGGTTGTAGAATCAAGCAGGCGCCTAGGCGAGCGCTTGCGTAGTCTGCACACTTGGGTATAATAATAATAGTATTGACACTCCATTTCATTTCCAATTTCCACTTGTTCTAGTCGCTGCTCATCATTCATCTATCACTCTCACTAGCCTATCACTGTCACACGGGACATTTCGATTTTTTCTTATTTTAGCTGTACTCAGCCAGCCAAAGATGTCTAAAACTAAAGTAAAAGAAAGCAATGTTGGAGTTAAAAGTCAAAAGCATGTCTGAAGTGGAGGAAAATAAGTTGAGCAAGACAGAGTTTTAATTTTTAATTAAAAAACAAACAAACATGGCATCTCTTGAAAAATAGCGAAAAGGGAACTTGCTTTTATTAACTTTTAACCAAAATACCTTTCAACCGAAATGGTCCAGAAGGTCCCCAAAAATTTGGTTTAAAATAATTCTACTGTACATGTACATGTAGGGCTTATTAACTTTTTCAGAAGGAAGAAGCAGAAGTACTAGAAGATTGAACAGTTCTTGAGTGATTACATGTTTCTCATGTCTCTCATCCTGACACTGACAAGAGGAGATTTGTGATAGCTTTAGAATGCATAGAACATTGACACATCCATTATTAATATTAGCGCTGATGTAATGTATATTATATACAGAAATAATGATAATGCTACATGTAGTTCAGCCTGGTCAGAATCCTCTACTATTTGATTCAGAACATATGATCAGCTTTTGGATCTTAATAACGAAATCTTCCATGTGCCAATGCCATCGCTGGGCCTAACTTGTTCATGTCTGACTGAATGTTGCCAAATGACATACAAAGCTATGTTTTCATTTTTTAAAATTAAAAGTTGACTTTATTATAATTATAGTGATGAAGAATACTGTCATCTGTACCGGTGGTCATAATAAGTAGATAAAAGGTTTTGTAGTAGTAGTATAGGTAAGTAGCTTGGATAAAGTGTTTAGGTTTTAATAAGAAAAAAATGCACCACACCCATGTATTTTCTGTTTAATCTGACGCAAGAAATTGGTTAAAAAATAATGTGGGCTCACTAAACTGGAACGTTAGAAATGAAAAGGGTAGCCATCAGTCGTCTTTCGATTTCGAACTTCCTTAAAAAAAATCTCTACCAATATTATGACACAAATAAGATAAGATAAACTTTATTCATCCTTTCATGGAAAATGGAACGGATGGACAACATGCCATTTCACAACAATATCAAACTCACAACATAGTGTGCTAACCATAATAATATTTCAACTACAATTGCAATGTTAATGCTATAGCTATAACTATAACATTAACACGTTTTTGTGCACACAAACATACACACACAAATTCAAATAGGCAACATGACTGCAAGCAGTACATGATTAAACATGTACAAATGTATAATAAATCAGGGGAAAAGTGAAAACATAAAACGACTATGAGTATGAGTCATATGAGTAAAGTATAAGCAAAAATGCAGAAGATAGTGAGAACAATCAAAACTAAAGACTGATCTTGGCTGAGATCGTCAATTCTTTGACTTTGATGTTGTTTGTAATGTTAATGTTACTGCAGGTAGTTAAAGAGTTCGAGAACTCTTCATCAGACGGAAGTCCATAATTTATGATTATGTAATTTTTTTGGTTTTATTTATTTCGCATAAGAAAATTATCTATTCTTTGCACTAGGGGCAGAAACTACTCCGTCAATATAATTTGATTCGAATGACGCTAACATGTATACAATTCAATGCATGAATCATCTGCAAATTTAATTAAGTTTATATTTTCAAAATTACTTCAGAAGTCATAAGTGTAGTAGTAGTATAGAGTCGAGCGTGTACAGGATAGGGGACAGAACACAGCATTGTGGAGCATCAGCGTTCAGGTTTACTTAAGAAAATCTTGATTTATTTAAATCTACATGTTGCTGTCAATTTATACAAATCAAAAATCCACGCTATAACAATCTTTTTTATTAACGATACTTGATCAATTTATGTACCATGAGGTGTGGTTGGATTGTGTTGAAAGCCGAGGATAAAATCAACAAAAAGCTCGGGAGTTTAATTCCTTGTTTTATCTAAATGTTTCAATTTCAAGACCATTTTATGGGGCATTAGAGTTTGTGTCCTCTACACTCCTATTAGTAGTGTTAGTTCTATTCCTTGTATTATAATAATTATATGTATAGGATGAAAAAGCATCACCACACACCTTTAAGCAAAACTTTCAGCATTATTCTTTCAAAACATTTCATAATAATAATAATAATAATATTAATAATAATAATAATGAAGGTAAGTGCTAGTGCTACTGGTCAAAGGTCATCATTCATGTTCATCGTATTCTCAGTCATGTTTGTTTTAGGTGGGTTTATTTTTTGGGGGGGGGGGGGGGGGGGTA
>JBCJKE010028420.1:0-12333 GCA_039654525.1 Melibe bucephala | reverse complement strand
TAAGAGTGTGAGACTTTTTTCTTTTGAATTATTTTAAACATACACTTGAAATTTAATTATTCTTTATTGTAAGTGCTCATGTCTAAAAGATTTTCATTTTGCTCTTTCCTATGATTAAATACTCAACTATACATTTCATCAAGTATAAATTGATTAACAATTTGATTAGTAGAAGGGACTTGACGTTCAAGATCTTCATTATTAATTAATGAATAACCCATAAATGTTTCATTGGCAATGTCTTCGATGTTTGAATATCCATTAGATACTACAGAAATAATCGAAATTTTCTTTCTATCTTGTATTCCTGATATTAATTTATTTGCTGTTATTCTTATGTTTCTATTTCTGCCGGAATTTGAAACAAAAATATATAATGCATTATTTTCAGCAATGACATTACCTTCATCGCTCCCCATGTCTACAACATGCGAATTGATATTAATTTTTCTTAATTTTCGATTAAAAGTAATTGCAAGATCTTTTGTAAAACCTTCACCCATAATATAAACCTTATCTTTTTCATAAATTGTTTTTGCAAAATGTTTTAATGATCCATATGAAATAGAGTTTCTAGTTCTTCCAATTGAAAATGCTATATTTGATGCTTTATCTAAAAAATCATTTTTTGAGGAATAAAAAAATTTCATTTCTTTAAAGCCATCAAAACCTTCTTTTTTACAAAATCTAGTAATTGAAGAAATTGATGTATCTAACTTGTCTGCCAAATCTGTTATAGTTTCTTTCGAAATATTATGAGTAATTACATATTTTTTAATTTTTGCAAAGTTTTCCATATGAAAATTATAGCATTAGTATTGATGTGATAATTTTTTCTTTTTTAACTAAAAATAATGAAAATAAGCGATGGTGTTAAATAATATAATGGATAGAAATATCATCATATAAAGGAGAAAAAAATGGATTTAATAAATGAAAAGCTAGTAATCAAATCATCTTCAATCAAAACTAAAAATGATTTATTCGAATTAATAGCTAAAACATTAAAAAAAGAAGGCCAAATAACAAATGTTGCTAATCTTGTAAAAGACTTAAAAAGTCGTGAAAAACAAGGTTCTACAGCATTTGAAAATGGTCTTATGATTCCGCACAATAGAACAAGTGCAGTAAAAGAAACAAAATTAGTAATTGTTGAATTTAATGATAATGATTTTGAATCAATAGATGGAAAGCCATCTAACTTTGCAATATCAATAATTGTTCCTGATAAAAATGCGGATGAACATTTAAGAATACTATCAAAACTTTCTAGTTTATTTAGTACAAAAGATAAATTAAATAAATTTAGAAAATTATCAAAAAAAGAAAAGGTGAAAGTTATTAATGAAATAAAAATAACTGAACCTAAAAAAGAGAAAAAAACATCTGGCAAATACGATGTTGTAGCAGTTACTTCTTGTGCTGCAGGAATTGCTCATACATATATGGCTAGAGATGCCATTGTTGAAGCTGCTGAAAAACTGAAACTTAAGGTTAAAGTTGAAACAAGAGGTTCAATTACTGAAAATGTTCTTTCAGAGAAAGAAATTGAGGATGCCAAGTATGTAATTATTGCGGCCGATGTAGCAATCAGTAAAGCTAGATTTTCTGGTAAAAAATTATATGTAACAGATACAAACTCCGCAATTAAAGATGGGGTATCAGTTATAGAAGCTGCAAAAGAATCGAAAGTCTTTTACGGTAAAGCTGAAAAAGTTGGAAAACTTACAATCGGCGGAACTAATAAAGATGGTAAGAAAAATAAGATTTTAGGAAAATCTATTATGTCAGCCTTAAGCTTCATGATACCTATTGTTATTGCCGGTGGTATATTAATGTCAATACCTAATGCGATAGCAGCCGGAGGAAATGCACATGGAGGAACATGAAAATTTCCAAATACATTTACAGAAGCATTATGACAATTTGGTCATATAGGACTTCTTCTAATGGTTCCTATTTTTGCAATGTTTTTAGCATTCAAAATAGGTGGTAAACCAGCTATGCCAGCAGCATTAATTGGAGGTTTCTTCATTAATGATGGTGGAATGATGGGTAAATACTCATTAATAGATCTACCTAAGGACATCGTCGGAAGTGCTTCTGCCGGATTCTTGGGTGGATTAGTAGTTGGAATATTTGTTGGTTACCTAGTTAGGCTAATGCAATGAATAAAATGACATAGATGAGTCAAGCCAGTTTCTAACTTAATGTTAGTTCCTATCTTAACATCATTTATTACATTTGTATTTGTCTTATATGTAATAGGTTCTCCTATGACATGATTAATGGCAGAACTATATAAAGGATTAAATATGATCCAATCTGGCGGAGTGTTAGCTTCTATGGGTGTTGGTATACTATTTGCAATTCTTATTGGTATTGACTTGGGTGGACCAATCAATAAAACAGCTTTAACAGTTGCAACCGTAATTTTTGCCGATACATTACAAAAAGGAGATCCAAACTTTGTTCCTCAAACTGCAGTTCAAGCAGCTATATCAGTTCCACCACTAGGAATGTGATTATCAACTATTATATTTAAAAAGAAATTCTCAATGTCAGAAATAAGTGCTGGTCAAGCCGCATTACCTATGGGTCTTGTTGGTGTTACTGAAGGAGCATTACCATTTGCATTTAAAACTCCTTTAAGAGCTATTTCTGCTAATATTATTGGTTCAGCAGTTGCTGGTGCATTGGTTTCACTATTTGCTATCAACTTCTATGGTGGATTAGGTTCTCCTCTAGGAGCATACGTTGGATACTCAACACATAACTTCTATGGACTAACATGAATCTTCTCAATATTAGTAGGTGCATTTGTGACAGCTATAATATATGGACTCTTAAGAGAAAGAGTTCCAGAATATGAACTAAAACATAAAGAAATTAAGAAAGAAAAAATTGCTAAAAGAAAAGCAATGAGTATTCATACCAAAAAAGACTTCTCAAAACACATTATTAAAAACCTTGGAAAAGTAGCTAAAGAAAAATTTATATATTCAATCAATCCAAAGCATTGAATTGAAAAACCTAATACTTCTGGAGAAAACGAATTATAATGAAAAAAGTATATGTCATTCCACACACACATTGAGATTTAGAATGGTATTTCAGTAATGAAACATCTGATATTCTTTTGCAAAGATTAGCCAATGATCTAATGAATAACGATGTTGAAAAATTTACACTAGATGGTCAAACTCACTTATTTGAAAGAATGTTAAAAAGTAGTTCAAGAATAAGTGAAGGAATAAATAAATTAAATTTAGAAAATAAACTTGATTTAGGACCTTTATTTTCTCAACAAGATATGTTAAATACTTCTTTAGCAACAACACAATGAAATTTTGAAATTGGAAATATACATACATCTGCAAATAATAAAACCGTATATATGCCTGACACTTTTGGTTTTAATGAACAATTACCACAAGTATTTAAGTTAAATGGAAAAGAAAATTTTGTATCCTGAAGAGGAATTAAACCAGAAGAAAAACAATACTCAAACATATATAAATGAGTAGGTATCGATGGGTCTTCCGTACAAGCTTCATGCATGTCAGAAGGATATTATGCAATGGGCCAATACTATCCTTACAACAATGAAGTTGAATTAAAAGAAAAATTTAATACTGAGTTAATTAAGTATGTTGAAAGACAAGATGCAAAGAATGAACAAAATGTACTTTATGTACCTTTAGGGGGAGATCAAGCTCCTTTTGAAAAGGATTTAAATAAATATTTAATAGATATAAATTCAAAACAGTCAAAATACAAATTTGAAATAGGCTCTTTACAAGATTACTTTGACAATCTTAATGTAAAAAATATACCAGAGATATCACATCAACTTTATTATTCTGGTACTTCAAAAATACATAGAACCATACATTCAAACAGAATTGATATTAAACAGTTATTTAGAAAAGCTGAGTTGATGTTAAATAATGGATTGCTACCTCTCGAAATACTTTACAAAGAAAATGGCGGAACACTTATTGATAGAGAATACATTATTAATGAGATTGTTAAGCCATTATTGAAATCAGCAGCTCATGATTCGTTGGGAGCATGCAATTCTGATCAAACAAATAAGAACATTTTAAATAGACTTGAAAGAATCATTATTAGTATTGATTCTGCAATAAATTACATGATAAGAGATTTAAACAAATTATTAAACGTTAAGAATAAATTAATTATTTATAATCAGATGCCATTTAAAAAAGATATTAAAACAAGTTTCATTATTTCTAATAGTTCCAACGCCACTTTAGGTTCTAATGATAATTCTATAATTGAAATAGAATGCATTAATAAAACATGTGACAAAAACAATGAAGTTTATGAACATAAAATGTTGATTGAATCAAATGATGTCGAACCTTTTGGATATAAAGTTATAGATTTAATAGAATCTAAGCCAACTACTTCTAATAACACTAAAAATATTTTTGTAAGTGAAAAAGGAATTTCGGTAAAGGGGAAAAATATTGCTTTCAAAATTAAAAAAGATGCTGGAGATCAATTTGATTTTTCTTCAGATGGTATTGATAGAGAATATTTCCCGCAAAAAAATGAAATAACAAAAGTAATATCAAATCAAAAACTTGAAGTTGTATTTGTTAAATCAATTATTAATTACGAAGGAAAAAATATTGAAATAAATTCTAGATTCTTTATTACAGAAAACAGTATAGATCACTATGTTGAAATTGATAACAATTTATCAAATGTTAAATGCTCAATAGTCTTTCCTGAAACAAAAAAAATAGTTCTTTCAAGACATGGTGCTTTTGTAGAACAAGAAAAAGACAATATAGTTAATTGAAAAGAAAAAGGGTATCGTGATAAACCGGTTAATTCTTTTGTGAATGATGGATTAGTTAGTTTAGACGAAATTAATATTTTAACAAAAGGAAATAATGAAGTTAATATAGAAAATTCGCCAGAAATAACTCTTTATCGCTCAGTCGATTACATGGGGAAACCCGAATTATTGGACCGTCCCGGAGCTGTGAGTGGACTTCCATTTAAAACAAAAACTCCAGATGCATTACTTCACAAAGAATTGACTTTTGAATTTAGATATACATTTAAAAATGAAAAAATAGTTCAAGATTTTAACAATTGAATAAGTCACAATATTGTTTCATACACAAATCAAACAAATACCACATTACAATATATGGATAGATTTATCATCAATGAATTTGAATCGAGAGAAGATTTGGTAAAACCTTCTTCAGAAAAAATAGATTCTAATAAAATAATAATTTGAAGATATATGTTGGAAGATAAAAAAACATCATCTATTACATCTAATCCATTAAATATTAAAACGGAGAATTACTTACCTTATGAAATCAAAATATAAAAACAGATTAGTATTGGATATTGGCGGTAATGGTGTTCAGTACATGATTAATAATGATAAAATAAAATCTTTTTCTACTGTTGGAAAAGATAAAGAATTCGTTATTAAAACCATTGTAAATTTAATACTTGAAAATAATATAAATGAAGTCGGCATATCATCTCCAGGCGCGTGTAATTCGATTACGGGATGAATTGATGGCATATCAGGTATTAAAGATTATGGAAATTTTAATATCTTTGATGAAATTAATTCTAAATTACAAAAAAATGTTGAAATAACCTTAATGAATGATGCAAACTCTGCCATGGCATATAGTTTAAGTCAATATGAAGCAAAAATCGCAGTACAAATAACAATAGGAACCGGAATAGGCGGAGCTTATGCGATAGATGGAAAAATTATATCTGGAAATAAAGGATATGGTGGTGAATTTGGTTACGGTTTATCTTTTGACGGAAATAAAAACATTTCACAAAACATCTCGTCCAATGCATTGGTTTCCGCATTTGATGGAGAGTATAAAAATGCTAAAGACATTTTTCTCAACGCAACGCAAGACAAACGTTTTATTAAATGAACAGATAAATTAGCAAGATTTATTATTAATTTACAATACTTCTTTGATCCAGAAGTTATATTCATAGCTGGTGGAGTTTCAATGAATGATTCCTTTCAAAAAATTATTAGTAGTAAAATAAAAGAAGTAATTAAAAATGATGATTCACTTGCTAATGTGCCAAACATTAAAGTTTTTAACAATAAAAATTCTGGAATATTAGGTATAAATCATCTGTTAGATAAAAAGGAACAAAATGTCTAAAAAAATTGTATTTCCCAAAGATTTTTTGTGAGGTGGAGCAATGTCTGCCGAGCAAACAGAAGGTAGTTCTCTTGGTGTAAAAGGAGAAACTATTTTTGATAGGTGATATAAAGAAAATCCCGAAGATTTTTTTGATCAAATAGGTCCAAATAGAACCATAGAATTAATAAAAAATTACAAAGATGATATTAAATTATGAAAAAGTATTGGTATGAATTCTATAAGGACATCATTTTCATGATCAAGATTATTTCCAGATGGAAATTATGAAAACCCTTGTAAAGAATCCGTTGCATGATATCATGATTTTATAGATGAATTAATAAAAAATGATATAAAACCAATGTTTACCCTGTTCCATTTTGACATGCCAATAATTTATCAAAATATTGGTGGATGAGAAAACAGAAAAGTTTGAGATTACTTCTTAAAATATTCAAGCTTTGTTTTAAAAGAGTACGGAGATAAAATAGATTATTGAACAACAATGAATGAACCATGAGTACCAATACAATCAGCTTATTTCAACGACGTTCAATATCCTAAGGTTAACAACGTTCAGCGTGGCATTAATGCTGCATATGGTATTTTAATGGCTCATGCAAAAGTTGTAAACCATTTTAATAAAACAATGTCAGAAAATAAAAAAATTGGTGCTATATTCAATTCTACAATTGTATACCCACGAGACAATAAAAATCCTGAAGATGTAAAAGCTGCAGAGCATATGAATCTATACCAATTTACAGGTCTTACAGACCCAATGATAAAAGGTAAATTCAACAAGGATCTTACAAACATTCTTAAAAAAGAAGGGATGCTTCCTGAAAATCATTTAAAAGAAGATATAGACGAAATTGCGCAAATAAAAATAGATTGAATTGGACTTAATTATTATGCTCCAGCAAGAGCTAAATCTCCTACAAATCCAGAAAGTGAAAATATTCTTAAAAAATATTTTGAAGCTTACGATTGACCTGAAAAAAGAGAAAATAAATTTAGGGGATGAGAAATCTATCCAGAAGCAATATATGATAATTTTCAATTTCTAATCAATAGATACGGTTCTGAAAAAGAATACATGTTGACAGAATATGGTATGGGTGTTGAAAACGAAAATATCTTTAGAGATAACAAAGGAATTATTCATGATCAATACAGAATATCTTTTATGAAGGAACATTTGCTTCATTTAAATCGTGTCATGCAGGAAAACCCACATGTTAAATTCCTCGGAGCTCATATGTGGGCATCAATTGATTGTTGATCATGAGGAAATGCTTTCAAAAATAGATACGGATTAATAGAAGTGGATTTAAAAACACAAAAACGTACTATTAAACAATCTGGATATTTTTCAAAGGAACTTTCTGAAACAAATTCTTTTTCAAGTGATTTCAAAAAAATGGAAGAGTACATTAATTTCGATGATTTAGAATTTTCTGAGTCTGTAAAAATAGATTAATAGAACAAAAATGCATCATTGATGTATTTTTTTACTTTAAAAATTGTGAAAGTGATATATCGCTAAACTTATATATAATACTTAAAGAAAAGAGGTAAGATGAAAAAGATTAAAACAACAAGAATTATTTTGGCATTTGTTATAGCTGCATTAATTATTACTCACGCAATAATTTCAGTAGTGATAGCACGTCAAGCAATGGACTTCAAGAATTGAGTGTATGATAACTATGTAAAAATAGATAAACCATTACTAATGATGGATAAACCATATGCCGCAAATGTCTTATATACAATACTACCTGCGGGTATCTTAATAATCTTTAGTATTTTCTCACTCTCTTATGTTTTTAGTGGAAATATTAAAACTGCAAAACGTAAATGACCTTACATTACTTTAATTGTTTTAATTGCAGCTACATTATTTTTAGCTATTTTAGGTAATATGGCTAAAGTTCCTATTGTAGTTAAGAATGATGAATTACCTGATGGAACCTTATTTAAGGATACTCCGATTTGAAAAGGAATATCCGATCATTGAGATAGTGTTAAAACTCCAACAATAACACTTGCTAATTGAAGATTTATTCTAGTTATTGGTATGGGTCTAATTACTATTGTTGCATTAGTATTCACTATAATCTATAAAGATGAAAGAAATGATTATCAAGATGTTTCTTATTCAGAAAACCAATTTAGAGGATTTGTAGAAAAATAGAAAGATAGGCAATGCCTATCCTTTTATTTGTTCAATAATACTTTTTCAGAAATTTGTAAATATACTTTAATAGCTTGATCATAATCTAGAGTTTTTTCGGTATACATACCTTGAGCTTTATTTCAATTTTCTTTAATTTTTACTAGTGGTATATCCTTATGTTCTTTAATTCATTTAATTGCTTCTTGTTTATCAAGAGGCATTTTTTTATTGTTAGCAAATCTTCTAAATAATCATTTTTCTAAAGCGTTTCAATCAAGATCATCTTTGTATATTTGATTTAAATCAAATAAATCTTTTGAACGCTTAGTATTAGTTGGTTTGATAATTATTGAATGATATTTTTCAGCAACTAGCATCTCTTCTGAAAAGAGTGTTACACTTTTACCATCCAAGTATTTTAAAGGTCTTTTTGAAAGCTTATACATATCGATAATATTGGTAATTTCTTCATCACTCATTGATTTATTAAAGGTAATTGGTAAAGTGATAGGGAGACGATCTTTATCACCTTGAAGAAATTTATTTAATCTTGTACTTGGTGATCTTAGTTTTAAATTTAGTTTAGGTATTCCCTTATTTTTAATTTTGCTTAAATCATCCTCAGTAATCTCAACATATAATGGAGACTTTTTATTAGTCATAAGCTTTAGGGCTCTTTCGATACCCTTTTCACCACTATGTAAATCAATGTCTTTTGTTGACCTTTTATGGTCAATAAATAATTCGACAGCAGAACCACCTTTTAAAAGAACTGGAATGTCATTATCGCCAAGTGTTGCTAAAAAGAAATCTTTAATATATTCATTGGCCATTAATTTGTTATCTAATATTTTCTCAATTACATCAAAATGATTTTTATTTAAAAATTCAATTACATGATCAAAATTTATACCTCTAGTTTTAGATTTTATAAAATCATATATCTTTTTAACTTCGTCAGGTATTATATTTTTTTCAAGTTTTTTAATTACTTCACCCTTGATTGTATTTTCCATATCGAATCTAGATAGTTCAACAAAAATTCTTTCTAGCGAAAAGTATTTAAAATCATCAGTTTCTTTTACTTTGTAATTCAGTAAATCTTTTGACATTGTAAATACTTTGTATTCATCATTGTAAGCGCTAGTATTAGTTCCTCTTGCCATAGCAACTTGAACTTTTGCAGGATTAAAATCACTATATCCCAAATAAGATAAAGCAGACAATCCAGTTAAAACCATTGTTTCTTTTATTTCCATAATACTCCTTAATAATTATATCACACATTCCTTATGTAGTAATACACTCTCTCTTATACTATGTATAAGAGAGAGTGTATTACTACATAAGGAGATAAGAATTAACGAGGACAGCCTTTACTCAGAATTAATTACTAGAAGTGACTATCAGAAGAAATGCTGACCTTATTTTCTGAAAAAACACCATTTTAAAGCGTTTTAAGCACATTTGTTATTTTTTCGTATTTTCCCACTATTGTCTCAAACGCTCTAAAAATGGCTAATTTCATTGTTTCAGGGGTCTAAAATGGTATAATTTATATATAAATACATAGTATTTATTAATAAAGGAGAGATATGTCACAAGAATATACAGCGTCAGATATTCAGGTACTTGAAGGTTTAGAAGCCGTTAGAAAAAGACCTGGTATGTATATTGGTGGAACTGGTATTAGATCACTTCACCATATGATCTGAGAAATCACAGATAACTCTGTCGATGAAGCTATGGCAGGATTTGCTTCTAATGTTATTGTAACCATGGGTAAAGATGGTTCAATTACTGTTGAAGATGATGGTCGTGGTATTCCTGTTGCAATACACCCTAAAACTGGTAAGTCTACACTTGAAACAGTTTTAACCGTATTACACGCAGGTGGTAAATTTGACTCATCAACCTATAAAGTCTCAGGAGGACTTCATGGTGTTGGTGCTTCGGTATGTAACGCGCTTTCAAGCGAACTAGAAGCATGAGTATCAAGAGATGGAAAGGTAAACTACATTAAATTCGTTGATGGAGGTAAACCTGTAGAACCAATGAAAGTTATTGGTGATACAACAACAACAGGAACCAAAATTAGATTTGTCCCAGATTTTACAATCATGGATAAAAATGATTTTGATTTCAATGTTATTGCTGACCGTTTAAGACAAACAGCTTATCTAAACAAAGGTCTTAGATTAGCAGTTAGAAACGAAAATGATGGTAATGAAAAAGATTTCCACTTCGAAGGTGGAATCATTGAGTACGTAGATGAACTAAACAAAGGTAAAGAAACAATCCATGATAAAGTTATCTACGCTGAAGGAACAGTGCCAGGAAACGATGGAGAAGTAATGGTTGAAGTTGCTATGCAATACAACACAGGATTCTCATCAAACATTGTTTCATATGCAAACAATATTTCAACAATTGAAGGTGGAACTCATGAGCAAGGATTTAACGATTCATTAATTAGAATCTTAAATAGATATGCTGGTGAAAATAAACTATTTAAAACAGAAACAGAAAAACTAACTAAAGATGATAGCAAAGAAGGATTGACAGCTATTATTTCTATAAAGCATCCAGATCCAATCTTTGAAGGCCAAACAAAAGGTAAATTAGCAAACAAAGATGCTCGTATGGCAGTTAATAAGACTATTTCAATTCAACTTGAAAGATTCTTATCTGAAAACCCAGAACAAGCTAAACAAATTATTTCTAAAACACTTCTAGCTCAAAGAGCTCGTCATGCAGCCCTTACAGCTAGAGAAGCAACAAGAAGAAAAACAGTTTTTGATGTTGGTTCACTTCCAGGTAAACTAGCTGACTGTTCTTCTAAAAATGCTGAAATCTCAGAACTATATATAGTCGAAGGGGACTCAGCTGGTGGATCGGCTAAGATGGGTAGAGATAGAGAAACTCAAGCTATCCTTCCCCTTAGAGGTAAAGTTATTAACTCAGAGAAAGCAAGAATTGATAAAGTATTTGCCAATAATGAAATTGGTTCAATGATCACAGCTTTAGGTACAGGTATTGGTGATGAATTTAACATCAACAAACTTAGATACCACAAACTTGTTATCATGACCGATGCCGACGTCGATGGTGCTCACATTAGAACACTACTGCTTACTTTCTTCTATAGATACTTAAGACCACTAGTTGAATATGGATTTGTTTACATTGCTCAACCACCACTATACAAAGTTAGTGCTGGTAAGAAAATGGAATATGCTTATTCAGATGCTGAAAGAGATAAAATAGTTGAAGCTCTTGGAGAAGATGCTAAATTTACAATCCAACGTTATAAAGGGCTTGGAGAAATGGACCCAGAACAATTGTGAGAAACAACAATGGATCCAGAAGTTAGAAAAATGTTACAGGTACAAGTTGAAGATGCAGCCGCTGCTGATTTAACATTCTCAATCCTAATGGGTGATGATGTTGAACCACGTAGAGACTTTATAAATGAAAATGCAAAATATGCAGAAATTGATGCGTAAGGAGAGTTAGATGAGTTTAACATTTGCACTTGGAAAGCTCATTGTTTCCAAAAAAGATAAAAAATATAAGTTAAAACTAAACGACATGATCAATCATGCCACTACAAAATCAGATTTTAAAGAAATACTTCTTCTGGCTCAAAAAGGTTATGATAACATGAATGGCTTTATGGTTAACTACGGAAGAAAAGAGTATGTTGAAGGTAGGGGTTTCGAAGAAAAAACACCACTGCAAATAATTTGAGCTGGAGAAAAGCGAGATTATTATTCCGATATTATTGAAACTTATACAAAAAAATGAAAAAAGGAGAATTAGATGTTATTAGATGATGATAAAAAAATTGAAGATGAATTAGAAACTAACTCTAATCAAGACGAAGACGCTCAATATTATGTACCTGAAGAAAAAATAGAAACTGTTTTCCACGAACCTAAACCTATTGAAAAAGTTGTTGTTGAA
>JBCJKE010028199.1:0-12338 GCA_039654525.1 Melibe bucephala | reverse complement strand
TCTTCTTCTTCTTCTTCTTCTTCTTCTTCTTCTTCTTCTTCTTCTTCTTCTTCTTCTTCTTCTTCTTCTTCATATCTAACTCAATACCAACCATATACCTTCTTTTCAGTCTTCCCCTTTTCCTCTTACCAGGTAATGGCATCCGCTGCATCCTCTTACTCTTACCGATGCACTCTTCATCTCTCCTCTGAACATGGCGAAATTATGTCATTCTAGATTCTCTCCCCTTGCCTCAAAACATGGGAACGTGAACATTAATTTTCTCTTATGTGCTCATTTCTGATCTTGTCCAATTTCGTTTATACACCAATTTGAAGGACGTAATCCTCTTTACGTCAGCCATATGTAGCTCTATTTCCTGCCATCTTTTCTAAGAGCAACAATCTCTAGACCAAATATCATTGCTCCGTGAGGATCGAACCTCTACCCTCAACGTCCCAGGGGTCCGTACGTCTAGCGGTATACCATGACCCTGAATGGCGTATCGGGGTTAACACGCAGGATCGCACATGGGGATTGGATTTGGAAAATACTGAAAAAGAAAAAAAACACATCTTAAAATCAATACCCCCCTTCCCCCAAAAGAAAAATGAAACAAAACCAAAACAACAAAAAACAAACGACAGCAAACAAAAACCAAAAAAAAAAAAAAAAAAAATGGCCCTAACATAACAAATCAAAACAAAAACCCACAAAATACATTATTCAAACCCCAAGCCAAAAGACCGGAACTGACTTACTCCAAAGGTAGGGTCGCCAACAACAACAAAAAATACTGTGTGAGCGCCCAGACTTAAAAGATCAAATGTTAATGTATGATCAAGGGAAGGGGAAATAAATCTCTACTAGGATTATTAACTCGGGGACTAATGTTATTAGTCTCCCTTTAGGAGGAGAGAAAGTTTAAAAAGTAGTGGTTGTAGTAGCCGTAGTAGTAGTAACACCTGCAGCAGCAGCAGCAGTAGTAGTAGAAGTAGTAGTAGTAGTAGTAGAAGTAGTAGCCGTAGTAGTTGTAGTGGTAATAGTTAGTAGTAGTAGTCGTAGTAGTAGTTGTTGTTGTTGTTGTTGTTGTAGCAGTGGTGAAAGTAGTGGTACTGGTAGTAGTAGTAGTAGTAGTAGTAGTAGTAGTAGTAGTAATAGTAGTAGTAGTAGTAGTAGTAGTAGTAGTAGTAGTGCTAGATGTAGTAGGGGTTGTAGTAGTAGTAGTAGTAGTAGTAGTAGTAGTAGTACTAGTAGTAGTAGGGGTTGTAGTAGTAGTAGTAGTAGTAGAAGTAGTAGCAGTAGCTGTAGTAGTAGTAGTAGTAGTAGTAGTAGTAGTAGTAGTAGTAGTAGTAGTAGTAGTATTAGTAGTGGTACGCAATGGTAGAACGTAAGTCCATGTTCAAGACAATGGGGACCATACGACCGATCTCCATGCTTTCCGGTACTTATAGTTTAGAGGCACCGCGTGTCATCGCACGTGCTTTATTTACGTCATTATGGGTGTTCATACAAAGCGCGCCTTCCCGCACGCCATCGCTAGTTTGCTGTTTTCAACTAAAGCTTGCATGTATGGTTTATTAAGGAAGAAATGCTCTTTTTTGAAAATTATAAAAGGCCATCCTGTAAGAATTTACTTACGTTATTTTCCCCATCTTTTTTTAGATTTCCGAGAGTAGCAAGTATCTATGTAAAAATCTTCGTTTTTTTTATTTGTGTGCATTGCGACCAGCTGATATTATACTTTTATAAAATGTGCTATCGTGTGATGTTTAATGCTCTGACTTCAAAAAATAGTTTGGTGTGTGTTTTTTTTTTTCAGTCGTGCTTCCAAACTTGTTGTGATTCAAATAAACTCAATTTGGATTTTCGTCTAGACCTAGAGGCAGGCTAACGGAAGAAATTGGCTTACAAAAATATGATACGCAATGATTCCTGGACAGTAATACAATAACATCGATGTGACTACTGAAGAAACCTGTCCCCGTCCGTCCGAATCCCACGTCTATGCTAAAGCGGGTTGGTGAAGCCCTTCATTGAGAAAAGAGAAAGGGAAGGTTTACAAGGAGGGAATTCATCCCTGTATATTAAGCGTAGGGAAATACATGAAACGACATAGCTGTTGAATAAATAAAGTAAATGGCACAGGAGAAGGCCTATGATATCTGTCATCAGATGACGCAAATTGCATTTTTTTTCTAAGTCCACACATTTATCTCTTTGGATTAATCGTAACAAACATTGTTTGAGGTATTTTCAAAAATATGGCTTTTCGCGCGTCTTGTTAAGAGTCATTATGTTATCCAGATTCCCACTGTAATATGTATATTAAAATTTATAAAGGGAGATATTATGTAGATATACAGGTAGATGGTGGGTGTAAACAGTGAAAGTGCTGTGTTTTGCTATTGTTGTTGTTGCTGTTGTAGTTTTTTTTTGTTTTTTTGTTTTTTTTTGTTGTTTTTTTCCACATCAAATCATGTTCCAATTGTATTTCACAAAATGGCAATAAAGACATATTATTATTATTATTATTATTATTATTATTATTATTATTAGATCTAGAATATAATGTTATCAATGATATAGATCTAGGCCCTATCTACAATACAGGTATCTAGATCTTGAAAAAAAAAAAAGAAATCGTAGTTTCCATGCCTTACTTTACACTTCACAAGGGGGTTATTTTCTTGTTTCGTTTTCAACCAAGATTTAATTTAAGAGTAATCTCCCTTAGCCTTGTTTACATTGCGACAGAAATAGGGCAAGTCGATGAAGTTCATTGATAGGGTCAGATTTCAAGGCGGATTGATACTCCGAGGGAATGCACAGTTGAGAGCGATTTTTTTCGCCCTGTAAATGTCCGTGCCTGAAACCCGCAGAATGACAATTCAAAGAAAAACTGATTGATAATGATTTAATAATTTTTACATCATAAAATTCATCATATTTTCTGTTGCACTGTTGTAGATCTTTGGTTCATAGACAGCGAAAAAAATATGTCTAATCGTTGTATTTGACTTTCCTATACAATACAGAGATTTACGCTAATGAATTATCCAATTATACACGTCTGTGTTTGTTGTCATGGTTTTCACCCGTCTACATAACGCGTTACATATCACTATAGTATGTTAGATCTTTAATTATGGTTAACCCTAAACCTATAGGCTTTTATATTATTTACATGGATTGTATCACTTTATGCAAAAGCAAACAATTGCCACCAAAAATGAAGAAACTAGTCTAATCGACGAAGAACTCAAATAAGCTCATCATATTGTTTAAAATATAAAAAACAACACAAAACTATAAACTAGAGAAAAAAATACACGAACAAATTACATCAGTAAATCATAATAAACGAGTGATAATAACAAGACAACAAGAACAATACGAAATTGGAAAAAATAGAATGTTTACAACAGAAAACGTAACAAAAGCTCTTTTATTTTAGACAATAATGGCCAATACTATTACATGCAGCTATTTTTTTTCCTCAAACTCAATGCCCGTGAAGATGAAAAGGTCTGAAGAAGGAAAAAAAAAAGAAAAGAAATCTAATCATAATCTGTTCTTGATCAAGACGCATCCATAGATTTGTGCCAGACACTGGACAATGAAAGTGACCGGGAAATGGAGGGATCCTACGTGTTATTCCTTTTTTTTTCTTTTTTTTTTTTTTTCCTTTTTTTCATGATCATTGGTGAAAGGCGTCAATATCCCGCCTTTGCAATTACAAGGATAAACAAAACCAAGTACTATACTATACGATCTCATCTTATTCATTTAATAGAACAACCTTGATGTGGTTGAAAAAATGAAACAAGTATTTAACTCATTGATAAAATAAAACAGAATGGTAAAATTGTCATTAGAACTAGGTTAGGCTGACGGCTTTGTTTGTTGCTCTCTGTTTACACAGCAGGTGCTCGTGACGTCACTATGGACGGCCATAGAACGCCTAGAAAAAACAAGACAACTCCGCAATAGCAAGAGTGCGCACAGTAAATGTAATATTTACCCTCTATAATTCTCACTGAAAAAGGCGGAGACGCGTTTGTTCATATGGAAAGCATTTTGTCACCCGAATCTTGAATAAAATTGATACAAATTTGAAATTGATTTTTTATGCTTGTTTATTCTTCGCGCAATGATATGTTTTTGTTTACGACATTTGTGTTGAGTGTGTTGCTTTGACGGGCCATTATTTTTTTGCACATCCCTTACAACGGCTCGATACTGTGAAACTTTCTCTTATAAATGGTAAGTAGCGCCAAATATTATTCATTTTTAATTATTTTGTGTTTTAAATACTTTTTACGATGGTTTTTTGATGTTTCGGACCTTCTGTGATTGGGCCATGACCTCGAATTAAAAAAAAAAAAAATCGTGGGTCGATAGGCCTCGGCCACGGAAACGAAACAAGAGGGGAGCATGCATGTGTGAGGGTGAAAACCGCTGTAGCTTTCAGAGCGTGTTAGAGCTAGATATCAAGATCTAGGCCTTCTGTGCTTTTTTGCCCACTAAATCTAGATATAGTCCAGGTCTAGTTCAATCTATATTCTAATTGCCATCGTATTTTTCTTTCCCTTTTTTTTTTCTTCGGAAAAGTTGAATTGAAATTTAGATTTGAAAGAGTAGTAAGAGCAGAATACAGATCATATGAATGTTAGATCTAGATCTAACCTCTTTTCTCTGCTGAGAGTTGGGGTCAGATCTAGATCTATGATTACTGTGAACTAATATGAAAAAGTAAAAGAAAAAAGTCAATAAATCTGTGCGAAAAGCTTCAAATAGATTCTATTCTTTCCTTGTTTTGTAATGAAAATGAGTGGCATTGTTGTCTTGGGTCTTGTAATATAATTATAAATCATAAGTAGTATAAGTATAAGATCATCTCCTAATCTAGATCTCTCTAGATCTAGATCTAGAGTCTAGATCTAGATCTAGATAGATCTAGATAAAAGTATATATAAGAAAGAGAAGTGAGGGGCCCCAAAAGTCGGCATATTCTAGATCTAGAGCTAGATTCTAGATCAATGTTTTAAGTTGAGAAAAAAAAAACAATGATATATTTTATTTGTATAATTTATATTATAATGACAATCTGTGGTGACTGGACAAGATGCTGAAAAATCAAGATTTGTAGGCCTATAATAATAGCAAAGTATATGGCTATGATGTACAGATTTAGAGATCTAAATAATATGACCTCACTTCTAGCCCATTAGTAGTGAGGTCTAATAAATATATAGAGATCTAGAAACATTTAATCTTGATCTGGGTCTAGGTTCTTGATCTAGAATTTAGAGACTTTATTGGGTTTTGATTAGCCAACACATTGAATTGGAATGTAGGATGTAGTTAATATAATATATTATATATAGAGAGATCATATGTATATAATATAATATATTACGATCAGAAGAAAAATAAATGCAAACAAAGCAATACCCAGAAAAGAGAAAGAAAGGAAGAATGTAATCCTGTGGATCAGATGTGTAAGTTGAATAAAAAAAAATTAAAAAAAATTTCAGTCCATATAAGGAATTGTTGGTCATCATCATAAATCTTTTTTTACAAAAAAGGATTATCATTCAACCTTAGAACAAAAGGGAGAATGTACATATTTTCTTCCCAACCTTGTATAAATTTATGCTTCATACTTTTAAATGAAGAAAGAGTGATTTTTATGATTTAAAAACACTCAAAACTCTTCAGACCAGAAATTTATATTTACAATACAGAGTGAATGTGTCGACAGATATGTATTGTTTTCAACTGAATCTGTTGGCTTATAAGAAAAAAGGAAGACATATTTATTTGATGGTAGTTACGTTCTTCTTCTTCATAAAAGCTGACAGATTCCTTCAATCGAGTATTATCGTCAATGCGCCGCTAAAAGCTAGCATTACATTTTAATTTTAATGTTATATATATGTTTAAGATTTTGTTTAGACATTAATTGTTGAAATATAATTGATAGGTCCTCAAGAATGTCTTGTTATATTTCATAGAATCATCAACTTCACTTAGAAAAAGTATGAAGAGTAAAAGGGAATAAAAAAAAACAAAAATTCGTCCCTCTAGAATGTATAAATTATAAAGTGATTAGGCTGTATGCTGGTACAAGACATCCAACGATAGTATTTTGTCAGTTTCAAAGCAGAATTAATTGTTCACAACATAAGCATAGTTTGTTTTTTAATTAATTCGAAAATATGTTCTTGAAAATTAAAGCTGGGGTTAATAATAAAAAAAAAAATAGTGGTTATAACAGTGTGTTCGGTTCACAATTGAAAGGTTAGAAATGTAACAGTAAGGTTGATGGTGAGTGGAAAGAAGTGTTCCGGTTATAAACAACAGAGGAGGAATTTATTGAAGGCTGCGGCGCTTTGGACTCGAGTCAGAATATTCTCGGGAGGCTGTTCGAACTCAAGTCCGAATAGCCATGGGAGCTATTCGAGGCTATTTAGAATTGTCTGAATAGCCTCCCATGATTATTCGGACTCATGTGACGAGGAAACGGAGAGGGAGGGAGTGGATGGTGGTAGTGTGAAGATCATGATACTGCACTGTGCATGATGTTTGTGGTGGAAAAGGGTTGTGCGGATGGGGTTGGCAGGGTGGGGGTTCTTTGGCTTCCCGTGACACATTAGCTATCAGGAGGCGGGCGGTGGTGGAAGGAGGGGATGGAAGTAAGGTGGTGGTGGTGGGAAGGAGAAGAGTGCTGTATGGAGTATTAAAGTTACTAAAAATAAAGAGAAAGGAATAAGGGACCAGCCAAAGCATGTCGACAATATATGTATAAGAAAATAATGTAGCAGATGAATTCAGGAGTTATTGAAATGTATGTCAGACACTCTACTAGTACTTAAGTGTAGTAGTTCGGAGGTAGCCACGATGCCAGAAGGGAGGGTGACCAGTAGTGAGTTTCCAATTCCACTGTATAAGTGTTGTAACACATGAGACAGAGTACTGACCGTGCAACAACACACCTGTGCTAGCGAGCTCAAATCCAATTTACAAGAGAGAAGCAAAATGTGTTTCAGTTTCACACCACAGTGCTAAAATTAAACAATAGATGGATGCAACACCCTTGACCCGTCTAGTCTTCCCACTCACATGAGTCCCAGTCCCAGGCAGCCAGCACAGGCCCATCGCAATGTGTGACTCGAGTCCGAATAGCCACCTCGTTTATTGAAGGTACATACAATATCTTGATGTGAAATTTATGAAGTGGTGACATCAAGATGGAAGCAGTGCTTTCAGTCCTAAAATTTGGTAGGACCTTTCATTATTATAAAATGAACAATAGAAAAATGAAATCTGTGAAATTCATGATAATGAAAATCATGTTGAAATCAAAAGATAGCATCCTGTTCTCTGCTGAAGTCTGACTCATTGATCTTTACACAGTGAAGACCACTTTCAACAACCTCAGATACATAAATGTCTTACTTATGTCACATCAAAGTCCTGTTTTTTAGGGGTTTTTTATCTGATATCATTAGTAAGGAAATATCTGATCAATATGAAATCTACAGCGCCTATATTTACATTGACATCTTGATTTGCTCAGAGTGGTCAATATTAAGTTAAAAATAGCAGTCTGATGAAAATCTTGCCGACCTATAAAATTCAATTCTCAAATGTCTAATGGGCTACCACTACCACAGCCAGTGAGTACTCTTGTTTAATGACAAATTCGGGCACTCATGTGATATCGACCCTGCGGCTCCCAAGAGGTCTGATTTTCATTATCTTTTGGCTGAGCTTTCAAATCTCAGTTTACAACGCATCTTGAAATATGATTGTCACATGTGGACAAAGATCATCTTGCTGAGTTTTTAAATTACTTTTAAGTTTACGAGCCCTGCCGCCAATTTCATAAAGTTCAAAGACACCCCTGTGAACGGCCAGATAGTGATAATTTTGCCATGACAGGGAGGGATGCAAGTGTATTGTGTTGCGTAATTCTGTAGACAGTCATTTGTTTTAACCAACCACCTTGTTAAGACAAGGCAAAGGCCATCTCATATCATTGAACTGCTGAGCGTGTCTCTTCATTGAGGTCCAAATCTAAGCCACACTCTTTGCGTTGCATTAACGAATTTGATTACCAGCAGGGGGGGAGTATTCATTAACTGTCACCTGTTCCCAACTCAAAAGGTGGGGGGGGGGGATGCCTTTTGAGACCCTCACAGTCACAAACTCCAGGTGCCAAATGTTCATGGTTACTTTATCTGAAGTAAGTTGATACTTCATTACTATTTTGATTGCCAACATATATATATATATGGGGCTGTCTGTACAGTCAAAGTAAAGGGAAGTAACTGGCAATAAATTTTTTTTGCGTTTAAAGGCACACATCTCCTAAATGCTCACTACCGGGGCCTCCCAAGCACATTGCATTTAGCTGGGTACTACTGTATATATGTATGCACAATGAGACCTTGGTATGATACTTGAAGGAAAAGAGAAAGTATTTTTGCTGAACCACTCCTCATCTAAGATTTCATGCTCTGAGAGTGAAAAGGGTATATAATATTTTGAATATTCTGTTTTCCACAAGCATCAACAACTGAAAGAATGGTAAACATTATTTTTTACGATTCTTTCTTGTTTCTGACAAAAACATGTTAAAGATACATATATATATAGTCAAACCTCATTATAACGCCTCTTTGTTCTACTACCATATATATTAGTGTGATATCTGTGTTTGATGACACTATGATTATGACCTTCATTGTGTTCCATTTTCAATATATCGGTATGACTTCTTCTTTGAACCCAGAGTTAGCGAGATGAAGAGATTTAATTATATTATACATTTACATTAGCATTGGTCCTAGTCCTAGCTTGAAGATTTTATTAAAATTACCTAAATTCTTCAAATTATTGTGTGCTAGCATTCATAAAAGCAATGCTAGTTAATTTTTCATCTACAAATATGATGTATTAGAAGGGTGATCTGTGGCAATGGGGTTGTCTTTATTATTGATTTATTAAATGTGTTTTTTGTTTTGATAATGTGTTTAGTTATTGTGTTATTTTGTTGTATTTTTTTTTCTTTTTTGTCATCATGGATGATTCAACATCCTGGTTAAAATAAATTTGCCTATTTACTTCAAATGTTGTAAATGACAATTTATCAAAGTAATTACATGCCTTTAACATGATAAGCATTCTTAATGCCTTTAACATGATAAGCATTCTTAAAGTACATTATAATAATATAATACAAGCAATAAACATCAATGAATATAATGTATTACTAACATCGAATCCCCCTACATCAATATGTTTATTTATATCACTTCTTATATATATATATATATATATATGTTATTGGTGTAAATGTAAAAGTTTTTCAACTTTCTATGCAGTTTGTTAAATCTCTTTTCAAAGTTTATAGTACAGATGAAGCCTAATACTAATACTACTAATAGTAATATGCCACATTATTTTCTTAGTATGTCCCTGCAATTTTATGCTCACACTCTGAAACAATGTGTTCAAAGCATTCAGTAACTTGCATTATAATGTCTATAACTAACGGTCCTCAACCAAAAATTAAATGTCTCCAAATGCATTGTCCTGAGCACAGTAGTTTGGCCTGCACAAGAATGTCAAGAGCACTCTTCTGTACCATTTGTCTGTCTTCATTAATGCAGTCTCTGTTAATTAAGTGTCCGACAAAACGTCTTCAAATGTATGCATTACCCCTTCTTAGTCTTTCATATCCTGTACATATTCGAATAACATGCATAAAATTCCTTCTTTTTTAGTATTTGAGTCCTCCACGTAATCAAACATGTTTAATTCCTTCTAAGTCTAAGTCTAAGTCTTGAACGTCCTCTACATAATCGAAGTTGTATAATTCCTTCTTATTCTTTGACGTCATCTGCATACTCAAATATGTATGATTCCTTCTTACTCTTGGACGTCCTCTATGTAATCAAACTTGCATAATTCCTTCTTAGTCTTGGACGTCCTCTATGTAATCAAACTTGCATAATTCCTTCTTAGTCTTGGACGTCCTCTACGTAATCAAACTTGCATAATTCCTTCTTAGTTTTGGACGTCCTCTACGTAATCAAACTTGCATAATTCCTTCTTTGTCTTGGACGTCCTCTACGTAATCAAACTTGCATAATTCCTTCTTATTCTTTGACGTCATTTACATACTCAAATATGTATGATTCCTTCTTACTCTTGGACGTCCTCTATGTAATCAAACTTGCATAATTCCTTCTTAGTCTTGGACGTCCTCTGTGTAATCAAACTTGCATAATTCCTTCTTAGTCTTAGACGTCCTCTACGTAATCAAACTTGCATACATGTAATTCCTTCTTAGTCTTAGACGTCCTCTACGTAATCAAACTTGCATACATGTAATTCCTTCTTAGCATTATTGTCATTGTATACGTATTCAACAACCATACACCTTACTATGTCTCTTGGTCTTTGGCGTCCTTTACTCTATAATAGTATTTTAATAGGGCGTTTGCTTTTCTTTCAAAACCCGCGCACACGAGGCCAGTCCATTTTGCTACGTCATAGTCATACCGTTATTGTAATGTATGTTACACACATTGATTGATAGGATGTCATTACGGACCGCTATTGCTCACTTTGTGTTATTATTATTTTATTAGCTTTTTTGTTTTACATACCGTATGTTATTATGTAATGTTTATTAATTTTATAAGCCCGCCCAGTACTAGTACTACTTCTACTAGTGGAACTTATTGACTGTGCGTGATTGACCCATTTCGCCGCAAGGCCGAGCACGGGATGGTTGAGATGATGAGTGTTTGTTCGTGTTGGTAATTTGCCTTCAGAGGCACGCTGTGGTAGCAGTAGTTAGAGAATTAGGTATCATTAATTAAGTAGTCGTAATAACAGCAATAGTTATGGTGATTATAATAAAAGTAATAATAATTATTATTATTCCAATAATAATAATTATAATAATAATAGTATGATAATGATAATGACAATAATAAAAAATAATAATAGTAAATGATAATAACAGTAAATAATAAGAATAATAAGAATAATAATAGTAAATAATAATAATAATAATAATAGTAGTAAATAATAATAATAATAATAATAATAATAATAATAATAATAGTAGTAGTAGTAAATAATAATAATAGTAGTAGTAAATAATAATAATAATAATAATAATAATAGTAACTAATCATAATATAAATAATATCATAATAATGAATAATAATCATAATAATGATAATAATAATAATAAATATAACAATAATAATAATAAATAATCATCATGATAATAAATGGTAATCACAATACATGTAATAAATAATAATAATGATAGTAATAATAATAAATAATAATAATAATAATGATAGTAATAATAATAAATAATAATAATGATAGTAATAATAATAGATATTAATAATAAAAAGAAGAATAAATAATAATAATAAAAATAATAATATTAATAATAATAACGATGATGATGCTACTGATGATTAAAGTAATAATAACGATAGTAATAATTATAATAATAACAACAACAACAACAATATTGATGAGGATGATAATAATGATGATGATATGATAATAATAGTACTGACAAAAATAATCATTATAAGAATGATGATGAATATAATAATAATAATAATAATAATAATAATAATAATAACCACAATGGGGAAAGTAATAATAATAATAATAATAATAACGACAATAGATTTGGCGGTGGAAATTATTGGTATGGTCGATGCAATGGCATTACAAGCAAGCGAGACAGCTTGCGCTCCTAGCCCGGATGAATTAGAATTAGAATTGTTTGTTGGTAACGGACCAGTGCGTTTTCATTGCACTAGTTTACAAATTACCTTTTGAGCGTTCGGCCTTTCTTCGTGTAAATTGTCCTTCATTATAATTATAATACAGTTTTCCTTTATTTATTGTTATTCCTGTTGTTGTTGTTATTATTATTATTATTATTATTATTATTATTATTATTATTATTTGGTAGGTTTCTGTCGTTCCTCCTTAATGCCTCGTCTCCTCCTCCTTCTTCTTCTTCTCCCGCTCCTCCTCCAACACCTCCTCTCTCACCACCCTCTTCCACGACCTCCACCTCTTCCTTTTCTTCTGTTTATTATCAAAAGTTTTATGTATGTGTTTGGAGGCTACAAACCTCAAAGTCAAAGTACCCAAAGCCGTCTCTCAGTTCCATCTGCCTTCCCCCTCCCACCGTTTGCCTCACTGTTCTCTCTCTCTCTCTCTCTCTGTCTGTCTGTCTGTCTGTCTGTTTCTTTCTCTCTCTCTCTCTCTCTCTCTCTCTCTCTCTCTCTCTCTCT
>JBCJKE010028088.1:5000-12342 GCA_039654525.1 Melibe bucephala | reverse complement strand
CCCCCCCCCCCCCCCCCCCCCCCCCCCCCCCCCCCCCCCCCCCCCCCCCCCCCCAACACACTGAGAGATGGCGGAATACTCTGATCTCCAAATCTAGATTGATGTGTAAGTGTAAGGACTGCACCACTAGGCGTGATGATAGATAATTTACTATCCTGTTTGATCGTCTGGCCATTACATACGCACATGTATACAACGTTCCTGTTGACAGCGTCCGAGCGACGCATGTGACAAAATACAGATTTTGCAACTTCTTTACTTCAATTGAACTCGTCCTGTCCGTATTGATCCTGTAATAAAGCCACCTAAATATAGGCTACCTATTGTCGATATAATGTTTTCCTGGCGATAAAGAGTCATGAGGGACAGCATTGGAACGACTTTGTTGAATTTTCATTTTTTTTCTCGATTTTTATATCCTGCTTTGAAAAACCAGAATATTTTCTCCTCATACACACGTTATATATCCGTCTATAATCCTTTGGCCTCATAGGTCTTCCTTGTATGAAAGACGATACATACTATCCAAAGACAAGACAAAAAACATAAAAAGAGCATAAACAAAAACAAAAAACAAAAACAAGAATCAAGAAAAGAAAAGAGAAGAAAAAAACAACAAAATAAAACGCCTGGACAAGCAAAAACCAACAAAACCAAAAGGCGAAAAAGAAGTAAAACAAGTGAACATGAACGCGTACGATTTGGAGTTCCGGATGTTTTGGTACCAAAAGAAGGGCCTAAATGTGATATATTTTTATAGACGTATTTTACAAACATATCACATTCAGGCATTCCTTTGCAATGAACCAATGGAGATTGAAGTTACATGCTACAACTGTAGTTACAGCTAACTTAGAAATAACGTAAAATTCTCTTGACATTTAGTTTGATAAAAAATTCAAACATTCTTGATTATTCTGATCTTGCTCTAGACGGTAAATATGGAAATTATCTCAAGTTTCTAACTTCCCCAGCTGTGAGGTCTTGGACTTAATACGATGTCATTCTCAGAATATAGTGGCCTTGGTTTCGACTGATCACATTAGGGGCGGAGTGACGCCGTCAAATTGAATCTTGTGCAGTCAGGATCAAGGACACCATGATCTTGTCGGAGATGAATATCAAGGGCACCATGATCTTATCGGAGATGAATATTATCCTAGGAAATCCCTCCAGCACCTAAAGCAAATCCATATCGTCTAAGATCTTCTGGAAGCGATTTTCTGTCCTCACTACCAAACTATTTTAATCCCAAACAGGTGTGTTCTCCGAGTCTTGAAATGGACACTAAAGTGACAGGTTGCGTGTATAATGGGCGCATGCTAAAATTATCTTAACATTTAACTCTTTAATTACAATAAGGTTAAATATCGAAATGAGCACAATTCAACTGTTTGATTACAATATGCTCATATTTCGGTATGAGCACGATGCATGCGTCAAAGAGTTAAATCGTGCTCAATCAGATACGTGGCCTTATGGTTTTTTAAAGAGTTCAATCGTCTTCATGCGGCATCGGGTTATGGTTGTCAAAGACGACTATATGGGGAGCCAAACATTGGCCTCTTTACAAATCATGCAGATGAGCAAATGCGCACAATGTCCATTGGTCAGCGGGTCACATGGCGAATATTCTGGACAACGATGTTGTTAGAATCATAAAAAGGACAGTTATGGTTGTCACAGCTCTAACTAAGGCAATACGAACAATGAAACAAAGACCCATTTATTAAAATAATTTTATTAATTTTACATCAATATAACAATTGCTGAATGAAAAGGTAAAATTCAATTTATTTGGATATTTCAAACGGAAAAATGCATGGATAAGGAAAGATAAATTAAAAAGTCATAGAAGAATAAAATTGGTCAGAGCCCTTTTAAAATCGATCCGTAGATTCAACTGCAGGACATGGGCCCCTACCCAGACTGAAAAGTCTTTCATAGGAAACAGCTTAGGAAAGTGCTCGACATTTAAAATTTCAAATGCGTCCCTCTACAAAAAGTGTAATGAAAAGCACATTTCTACATTCATTTATTTGGACACATTCAAGGACGATACAAAGACATACTGGCCAACAAATCCATGGAACTATATTTTACAAAATTCGGCAATCAATTCAAAGAAAGACCATTAACAACACTGGCAATAATATTGAATAAAAAGTTGCCCTATCTCAACTCTGACGTAACTCTGACGAAGGGCGATTTAAAACAATCCATGTAAATATCACTATGCAACCAGGAAATAATTCACTTAAAAAGACATGCACTGTCAACAAATTCACAAGACCTACATACAGAACAGATACTCACCTGTGTACACTGTTCTCTTCATTTCACCAGATTAATCACCTGTCCCAAACAGAAAGTTAGTACAGCCACCCGTTTAATCGAAATAACCATAGAGAACATTAAAAACTTTCTAGCATTTTATTATTGTTTTCAACGGCAACACCAAAGATATGAAATCTTTACAGTCTTCACCAAAGAAGAGGAAAACACACATCACATTGTGAAGACAAGGTATACATCATGATAAACTGTGTAAGCGCTTTGCAAAGCGGCCACATCCATCGTTCTCACTGGACGTACCTGGTTAACAATCGCTTGGAAGAATGGCGATCGATGGGGCAACATAAAAGTAAAAGCTCTCATGTATTCCAGAAGGAAAAAACAAGGAAAAGAAGCATAAAAATTAAAGTATAATGCAATCTTGACAAGGATTATATCAATAATATTATATATAAACCATGATATAGTTGATGACAAAAGAAAAGCACCATTTTCAAAAACAGATAGAGAAATAATTTATTTTTAATTTACCATGTATAAAATGCATCCACTGCGTTCGAATGGAGGTGGTAGGGTTAGAATATCAGAATGCTGTTTTATTTCTTTCACGACACTGTGCTTATGAGTCAGTAATACAAACGATTGGTTTGAAGTAAAAATAATGCTTCTGACAGTGAGTAAACTCAGTATAAAAGACCCGGTGAGATTTTAGTCTTCCTTTACTTCGATTTGATCGGTCAAAGATGGCAAGACTTCAGAGAGAACAGCGTCTATGAGCTATGATCATATTAGAGGACAATATCCAACAGCGGCAAATTGCCAGGAGGCTGGTTTGTGGTCACATCTCTGTCAAGCGTCTACTTGAACGACATGGGAGATCAGTTGTTACCAGCATCGATCAGGCAATGGCCAATCGCAAACGACCATTCTGGCCCAAGATCACTACAATGTGACCAGACAGCTGTGTGACCGCCTCCTGACGGCCACAAAAACAGCTTGAGGGATGGTGGGAAGAAAACCGCCGACACATCCGTCCATCTACGTTTCTATGCGTCCCTACGCGTCTATATG
Organism: Melibe bucephala; assembly: GCA_039654525.1. NCBI lineage: Eukaryota > Metazoa > Mollusca > Gastropoda > Nudibranchia > Dendronotidae > Melibe > Melibe bucephala. The sequence continues at coordinate 8,976 of JBCJKE010028088.1, read as the reverse complement.
CGCCTCTATACGTCTATATGCATCCCTATGCATCCCTATAGTCTATAAGCATCCCTATGCAACCCACTATGCATCCCTATGTGTCACTATAGTCTCTGAACATCTCTATGCATCCCTAAGCTTCCATATACATCCCTATACAACCCTATCAGTCCGTATGCATCTCTATAAGTCTCTATGCATCCCGATGCATCCCTATGCATCCCTATGCATCCTTACATGTCTCTATGAATCCCGATGCATCCCTATATATCTCTATACGTCTTGATGCATCCCTTAGCGTCCCTACGCTTCTCTAAATATGCCCTTATGTGTCCCTGTGTACCTATATATATACGTCCCTATGCGTCCCTTCGTGTTTTTTTCGTCCATATGCCTCACTGTGCATCCCTATGTCTCCTATGCGTTATGTGTCACTAAGCTTCCAATTGAGACTCTATGAGTCCCTTTGCGTCACTATGCGTAATGTATGCTTCTCTTTGTTCTTATACGTCTCTGTGAGTCACTTTGCGTATCTATGCGTCTCTATGAGTCCCTATGCGTCGCTATGAGACCCTACGCACCTCTATGTGTCCCTATGCGTCTCTATGTGTCCCTATGCGTCTCTATTACTCACAATGCGTCTCTATGGATCCATATATGTCTCGCTCTATGAGTCTCAATCCATCTATATGACTCGATATGCGTCTCTATGAGTCTCCATGTGTCTTTATGAGTCCCTATGCATCTATATGACTCCCTATGCGTCACTGAGCGTCACTGTGCATCTCTATGAGTCCCTATGCGTCTCTATGACACCCTTTGCGTCACTATGCGTATCTATGCGTCACTGTTTGTCATTACGTGTTCCTTATGCGTCACAAGGCCCTACGCGTCACTACTATCTCATTGTGCCTGCCTCCCTATGAGTTCCTGGCCTCGCTTGGCGTCTGTAAAACGAAGTACTGAGGAGATGTACTTCCACTGCCGGGCTGCTTGTCGTCCGCTGGTGCATCCAGAAACCCCGGGGCTCTACCCAGGGAGTAGGCGTCCTCGTCCATGTCCCTGGCTTCCGGTGGCACTGGGGAAGGCTGGCGGGGCACAGCACCACTAGGATAGCCGATGAAATAGCCCTGCTCGTCTTGCACTGGCACTTCCCGACCGTTGATGGATATACTCCTGGTTTGGTGAGAGGAGTGTGTGTGGGGGGGGGGGGAGCATTTGGGGAGAGAATGAAATGATTAAATGGATCGGTTTCAGTTTTGGTTTCGTTTGATTCTTTTTTTAACTTTACCTGAAACTAACATTACTCGAGCGTAGTTGACGGACATCGAAACAGAGAAGGGTGTAAGGAAACACAAATACTTGAAGATACGCATGTATAAATGCAAGGTAGAGAGACTGACAGAGGAGAATGGAATTGTATTTCGCGTATTTTTATTTATGAGTGATAATTATGTAGACAGATAAGAAGTATAGATGGAATCAATGTCTTCGGAAGAAGATTCGGAGCAGCTGGGGTTCAAAAGCATGACCCATGTACATGTATCCCGCATGACTTAATTAACCTTTGACGAACCTTAGATTATAATATTATAATATGATATGCACTGGCATGGCAAGAGTATGAAGCACTCAACGTAATAAAGGCTCGTAACGGGAATGTTCTGCTCTCCTTGTGTATTCGTTAGACCGAAACTATTAATATCGCCTGTAGCGGTTCTTACCTGGATACCTGGATACCTGGATACCTTGAAATGAGATTTTAGGCCACTTAATTAAGGCCTATTCTCTCCTCTTTAAAATTGGTCTGCGTTGGACCTACCAATTTTTGTATTCGAATTTACTGCCGATTAACCTGCACTGATCTAGTCCATTCTTGAAGGCATTTACAGTTTCCACTGTCACCAACTCATTCGGTAGTTTATTTCAAACGTTCACAAAACGTTGACTGTAGAAATTTCCCCGAATTCTTGTGTAGCACCTCTCTTTCTGTAGTTTTAATGAATGACCTATTGTTCTGGTATTGTCCACCAATTTATGAAGACTATAAACTTTGTCAATTCCATGAAGATTCTTAAATGTCTGGATCAAGTCACCTCTCAGTCTACGAAATTTTAAGGTTTGGAGATGAAGCTTCTTCATTCTATCAGAATATTTTAGGTCTTTCAATTTCTTATTTCCATGCTGGAGACATTTTCTCTGGTAAAACACTCGTAAAAAAGTTGTTCAACACATTAGCTTTTTCCTTATCAGATTCTGTCACTCCCCCGTCTCCCATCACTAACTCACAAACACCCTGTTTCAATTTAACCTTAGAATTGACGTACTTCCAAAATACTTTGGGGTTACTTTTATATCAGATGCCAACTCTCGCTCATACTGCCACTTATTTTACTTAACTAGAGTTTTAACCTTTTGTCGGATTTATTTGTGCTTCTCCCAATCCTCAAGTAAACCACTCTTTATGTATTTTTATATGCAATCTTCTTTTCCTTAGCCATTTTCCGTGTGTCTGGGTCTATCCAGCAAAAATTCTGCTTCCTACCGTGCACATTTGATGTTTGGGGAACATTATCACGTTGTGAATTCAAGAGAATATCCTTAAAGATTTTCCAGTTGCAGTTTACCTTTTTACTGTGAAGGACATTATCCCAATCTATTTCCCGCAGATCTTTACTCATCTGTTCAATGTCTGCTCTCTTGTATAGAAACCCCTTTTTCTTTATAGAGCGTTCAGCATTAAAGAAGGTCTTAATTAGAATAGCTGAGTGGTCACTCTTGCCAAGAGGTGCCTCTAGTTCATATCTCATGAAATCCTCCTCGTTGTTCGTTAACACTAAGTCCAAAATATTGCTTCTTTGTTCATCTCTGTTCCTTGTGGGTTCTTTCGTCATCTGTGACATAAAGTTGTCTTGTAAAGCTTCTAGAAACCTAGCCTCCAATGTGCCTTCATGTACCTCATCCATGCCGTCTCGTTTTAGCTTTGGGAAATTAAAATCATCCATGATTAAAACATTTGAAAAGCTCTTTTTGGCAATCCCATGCAGTAGTTGAAGAAGTTTTTCAACGTTCATCTCATTACTTGTTGGGCTTCTATAAACAACTCCAATTACATTTCGTTCTTAGCATCAAATGTCAACCGTTTGCTAAGAAATTGCTTCAGAGGCAATAAAAACGAAGCCTATAAATAAAAAAGAAACAATAGATATCATAATAGAGACATCCTGATCTTTGGCAAGAAGATAGTTGCCATCATCTTGACTCCCAGCCTTTCATTCTTCTTCCTTTTGTAATTGTATAGCAATATGCATTGGGACTTTATTAGAAGTGTGTCCTGATCTATGTTTTGCATTATTACCACCAGTTCTCAGCCCTTGCCTCAAACCTACCTAGACAGATCGCCCTCTGTACCAGCGTGGAGAGAAGAATAAGAATTGTTGGCGTTGTTATCACTGTAGGTTTCTGGCTTGAGGGCCGAGTAGGTCCGATTGGGTAAGTCATTATTTATGCCTTTGCCATTCGTTACCTCTGGAGTCACAGAGTTCGAGACGGCGTGGCCAGACACGTTGTTGTAGGGATTTCCTTCCGGGTTCGCTTTGCCATAGCCGGCGTTGGTGAAAGGTTTAGGCTGGGTGGTAAAATGTAGGGAATTGTGTCAATAATTATTAAGGCTTCATGTATTATCGTGAAGAATGTTCAACATTCATATAAATATAATTCAATTGAAACATAGAATCTATACTAGTGGAACGAGCCGCTTTCAAACAGAATGGTAGTGGAAGTGGAAATTGTCACAATAAACCGGGTTTTCGAAGTTGCCAAGTCAAAGAGAATATTGGTTCACTTCCTATAAAGGACCGATGCAGTGAATATGATAATATCGTGACATTTAGCCAAAGTGTAAAGTTTACGAAATGCATACAGAGCATGAATGCAACCTCATATGTCAAATAACAATTTTGTTAAAATGTATTCGTATCGGTGTAACCCACGA